>JAXIVJ010017753.1:0-25245 GCA_036785665.1 Chirona hameri | reverse complement strand
TTGTAAAATGGGTGACGTATAATCCAGGCAGTGGCGGCGCCCTAAAGCAAAACTCCCCATCATTCGTCTTAGCGCCTTCCAATATATGACAGCACAATATGCTGTGATTTTCACTCTCGCTGAAATATTCCGCGTAAACCTGCTCGGATTAACAGCCACGTGGTAGAACTGACGTTAAGTTCAATATACTGATTGTATGTCTATGGCATGGTTTTGAATTGTGAAAAAATGGCCAGCTATCGGCGTTGATGCAGCTTTTGGCGATGATGCAGCGTATGTTGATTCGGCAGAGGATCTGAGCTTGCTGTTCCTTCCGTTACAGCCAAGACGCGGGAGAACGGGCAGCAGGAGCCGTGTAAAGCCATACAGAAGGTCGCCTGGCTGTCCACCAGAGCGGGGTGAGTCGGCAGCTGACCTCGGCTGACCCCATCTGACCTCGGCTGACCCCATCTGACACCAGCTGACACCAGCTGACACCAGCTGACACCAGCTGACACCAGCCGACACCAGCTGACACCAGCTGACACCAGCTGACACCAGCTGACCTCACCTGACCCCATCTGACACCAGCTGACCTCACCTGACCCCATCTGACACCAGCTGACCTCACCTGACCCCATCTAACACCAGTTGACCTCATCTGACCCCATATGACACCAGCTGACCTCACCTGACTCCATCTGACCCCATCTGACACCAGCTGACCTCACCTGACTCCATCTGACCCCATCTGACACCAGCTGACCTCGGCTGACCTCAGCTGACCTCATCTGACCTCATCTGACCCCATCTGACACCATCTGACACCAGCTGACACCATCTGACCTCACCTGACTCGATCTGACCCCATCTGACACCACCTGACACCACCTGACCCCATCTGACACCATCTGACACCATCTGACCCCATCCGACACCATCTGACACCAGCTGACCCCATATGACCCCACCTGACCCCATCTGACACCATCTGACACCATCTGACACCAGCTGACCTCACCTGACCCCATCTGACACCAGCTGACCTCGGCTGACCTCAGCTGACCTCAGCTGACCTTGTTCACCTCTACCGACCGTTGCTAGATTTAAGTGAATGCGAAATGTCGGTGAACTTCCGGTGCTGCTGTCTTAGACACTCGGCAGGCAATCTCAGCCGATCTCAAATCATCCCGACTGACCCGGCCCGGTGCCTCTTGAACTTTGTTTTAGACATTTTTAGACATCGGGAGATCTATGGATGTTGTTGGCATACTGCCTGTTGCGATGACCATGGAACTCCTGGCTTCGGCTGACCCCTCGGAAAACTTTGTTAATCGGGCAAAGTTGCAAATGAAGTAAATGCCCCTGGCCCCTACCACCCATTACACAAACAACGATCGTTCCTGTATTATCAACACATCCACTTCGCTTGGTTTCGAAGATCATCCGGACTTGAAATCTGCTTCTCATGGACATTACCGTTATATCCCAAGCGTGAAGTTTCAAGCTAATATCTCGGCTTTGTTTGAAGCGCAGAGACGGTCGCCAACTCTGCACTCTGAGCTCGTATAAGCGCACCGGAGCACCAGATAGGTGCGGCTGAAAACTCGCCGGTAGTTTTGACGCTCTATGTGTCGACTTTTCCGAGCCGCCGATAACTTTTCTCATTGGGCTGTTCAGCCATAGCATTGGGCGGTCATCTGCAGCCGGTTATGAGAGGATGGTCGTAGCGGCAGTGGCGGGGCGGCACCGCTGCGGGCGGCGCGATAATGTGTGTGGTGATGTCTCGTCAGACAGAGTGCCGTGTTTCGTGAGACTAGCTGAGGAGTTCTCGGTTTAATTCGCTGGTGTATGGCTGCCTGTGTGAAATTAAAACGCAGTGGTAGTCAGCATTGTCATCACTGCTGGCTGTTACAAGCGGCTATTTAGATGTCCGGCTGGATATGCGAAGAGAGGTCACTTTGCCAGGATGTGAAACACACTGTTTCGTTAGATAAGACGCGCTCACTTGATTGGGTTGTGAGTTTCTGCATTCGCTGTTAAAAGTACAGCCCTTGTAGCCTCGCATTCACCTGCACTATACAGTATACACCGAATACACGCCAGAGGGTCACTACGAATCATCAGTCAGCAGACATCAGTCATTACCTCACTAGTTCAGTCCGGCGCGGGGGTTCAGCTCGCCGCACGTCCTTCGGGGCAGCCGGCGGGCCGGCTGACGTTCGCAGTCTGGTGCTCAGCCGGTCCCGGGAGGTTCAGCTCGCCACACGTCCTTCGGGGCAGCCGGCGGGCCGGCTGACGTTCGCAGTCTGGTGCTCAGCCGGTCAGCTGGGCCTAATGGCCCGGCGAATACCGCCACAAAACGTCTGCCGCCGCCGCCGCCGCCTGGTAGTGTGTGTGGCGGTGTTGCCGCCGGGGTGGCGGCGCCGGCTCGTTTGAGCTGGTGATGGTCGCTGCGGTGGACAGACGTGTGGCAGACATGGCACGACACAGCACGACACTGCACGGCGCGGAGTGGCAGGCCGGCCGGCCGGCCGGCTGTGCCGCAGGTGTCAGCTGCTGGACAGACTGGCCGGCACACGGGGCTGACTGGCCGACACACGGGGCTGACGGTGGTGGCACACGGGGCTGACTGGCCGGCACACGGGGCTGACTGGCCGGCACACGGGGCTGACGGTGGTGGCACACGGGGCTGACTGGCCGGCACATGGGGCTGACTGGCCGGCACACGGGGCTGACTGGCCGGCACACGGGGCTGACTGGCCGTCACACGGGGCTGACTGGCCGTCACACGGGGCTGACGGTGGTGGCACACGGGGCTGACTGGCCGGCACACGGGGCTGACTGGCCGGCACACGGGGCTGACTGGCCGTCACACGGGCTGACTGGCCGTCACACGGGGCTGACTGGCCGTCACACGGGGCTGACTGGCCGGCACACGGACTGACTGACCGACACACGGGGCTGACTGGCCGTCACACGGGGCTGACTGGCCGTCACATGGGGCTGACTGGCCGGCACACGGGGCTGACTGGCCGTCACACGGGGCTGACTGGCCGGCACATGGGGCTGACGGTGGTGGCACACGGGGCTGACTGGCCGTCACACGGGGCTGACTGGCCGTCACACGGAGCTGACTGGCCGTCACACGGGGCTGACTGGCCGGCACACGAGGGCTGACTGGCCGGCACACGGGCTGACTGACCGACACACGGGGCTGACTGGCCGTCACACGGGGCTGACGGTGGTGGCACACGGGCTGACTGGCCGGCACACGGGGCTGACTGGCCGTCACACGGGGCTGACTGACAGACACACGGGGCTGACTGGCCGTCACACGGGGCTGACTGGCCGGCACACGGGGCTGACTGGTCGGCACACGGGGCTGACTGGCTGGCACACGGGGCTGACTGGCCGGCACACGGGGCTGACGGTGGTGGCACACGGGGCTGACTGGCCGTCACACGGGACTGACGGTGGTGGCACACGGGGCTGACTGGCCGGCACACGGGGCTGACTGGCCGTCACACGGGGCTGACTGACCGTCACACGGGGCTGACGGTGGTGGCACACGGGGCTGACTGGCCGTCACACGGGGCTGACTGGCCGTCACACGGGCTGACGGTGGTGGCACACGGGGCTGACTGGCCGGCACACGGGGCTGACTGGCCGTCACACGGGGCTGACTGGCCGGCACACGGGCTGACGGTGGTGGCACACGGGGCTGACGGTGGTGGCACACGGGGCTGACGGTGGTGGCACACGGGGCTGACTGGCCGTCACACGGGGCTGACTGGCCGTCACACGGGGCTGACTGGCCGGCACACGGGGCTGACTGGCCGTCACACGGGGCTGACTGGCCGGCACACGGGGCTGACTGGCCGGCACACGGGGCTGACTGGCCGGCACACGGGGCTGACGGTGGTGGCACACGGGGCTGACTGGCCGGCACACGGGGCTGACTGGCCGGCACACGGGGCTGACGGTGGTGGCTTCTGTTGTGGTCGCCCGGAGGATGCTATGGTCTAACAAACACAGCGGTGGAGTGTGACGTTGGAGACTGGAGTGGGCTGTTTTATCGTTGGAACGCGCCCCGGGTGCTTTTGAGTCTGAACCCGAGGCACCCGAAACCGGCTGACTTCGCATTCAGCCGGGCCGCTTTTAACGTTTCCAGTCACGGGAGCCGGGAGGGAGCAATGGATCGTAATCTCAGAGTGAAAGTCTAGAATCTAGAGTGAAAGTCTGCAAGCACTTCAGTATTTCGGACCGACTTAAATAAAATCTGGTTTGAGATATCCTGCAAGTCTTGGTAGTTTGTGATACATCTTTACATGTTGCTTCTTTTACTCTGCTTTGTAACGGGACCGCACATCCTCGTCTGAAAGGATTATTTTTCCGAAGCACAAACAACATAACAGAAAGCCATTAAGTTTCATCAAAGGTCTTCCTTGATCCCTAGCAAGGAAAGCATATTCGAATAAAATTATTGCATGCTACTAGCTGGCCTCTAAGGCCTACTTCCAAAAAGGGTGCCAAATGGTGAGGTTGGTAACGAATATAAAATGTGTGGAAAACTAACAATGAAAAACAGTACAGAGACTAGAGAGGTATGGCGACTGAGTGTGGTTACATAGCGCATATGGCTGAACAATGAAACTGGTAAAATTGTCTCCGTCTGATTGCGTCCGTGTTCCCTCCCTCTCTGTTATCCAATATAAATATGCAAACCAAAATGTTTACCGAGTGGGCGCGAAGCGCCCGTGAGGTTTCTCGTCAACTTACTAGACAAATTTACATTTGACCCGGCCCGACCCGGCCCGGCCCGGCCCGGCCCGGCCCGACCTGGCCCGACCCGGCCCGACCCGGCCATACAGATGCTTTACGGAAGCTAATAACTTTGCAACCACTGCTCCGATTGAGATCGGGTTTTCACCATTGGATAGGACCATCAAGTCAATTTTGATTTTGTTATGGTGCGTTCTGATAGTGGTGGTGCCACAGCGCGTGGCACCCGCAGACGTCGAAATGAACAAAAATAATTCTTGATAAAAAAATGGCTTGATTTATCTAAGCATTCGTTTTTGTATACGCTGAAGCATGCAGCGCTCAGGACGTACTCCCTTTTGGCGGATTCGAGAAAGGAGATCATGTACAATTTAATGCAACTTAATTTTTATGTTGGCATGCATGGAGGCCTGACAATTTTTATGGAGGACTAAAATGACTAAAAGGACTATGTGTTACTACCATGTGTACTCCCGTACCGTTTCATATTTCAAACCTGTTTTAGCTTTACCAGTGCGCGCCCGCTCGGTCATCGCCCAAAAAGGTGTTTTACTGGTTTTATACATGCGGCGGCCTCATCACCCGGGGATCCGAGCATCCTTTGGCGTCATTCTGTCTTGCCCGTAGCATGCCTGAATGCACTGTCAGATTATATATATATATATATATATATATATATATATATATATATATATATATATATATATATATATATATATATATATATATATATATATATATATACATCCATATCCATGCTTCGGCGGACAAGACATTCTGTTGAACTGGTACGCTTGTCTGCTTGGAGATGGGTTGAAGTTCAGTTATAAACCTAGTGGCTTCAGATGTCTGTCATGGGACTTCCCGGCCTTGACCGACTGGTACGCAGTATACAATATTTGCATGACTTCAGCGTGGTGTATTTTGGTGTTTTCAGACTGTTGGCATCGCTGAGCCCTCTTGCCGGCTGGCGAGAGGAGGAGGAAAGGTTGTTGAAGCATTTGTTTTTGTTGTGCATCCCACCACTAGAGATTAGGCAGAGCCCTAGGCGGTCACCGCACGCTTGTAGTGCCTGTTTGACGACTTCCAGTGCTGAACGGGGGTCAACTTGTCAGGGTCACGGGGTCTTCTACTACTCTCCTGCTCCGGCTGTCCTGGTGGTGTGTGCCGACCAGACCCTACCTCTCCTGACCGGCCGAGGGTAGGTGTACCTCGCCGCCCTCGACCTGACCATGAACTGTCCTACCATGACCTGCTTTGACATCTTCTGTGCCGGTATGTGTGTGCCTCCAGCGGCTCGCGTCCCGGCTCCCTGCTACTCTTCGTCGCGCCTCGTCCTGCCCGTCCCAGGTATATCTGCCTACCACACCCATCCCAGGTAACCTAAACAATACAGAGATACGGTCGGCCCGTCCCAGGTATATCTGCCTACCACACCCATCCCAGGTAACCTAAACAATACAGAGACACGGTCGGCTCTTCCCAGGTATATCTGCCTACCACACCGATCCCAGGTAACCTAAACAATACAGAGACACGGTCGGCCCGTCCCAGGTATATCTGCCTACCACACCCATCCCAGGTAACCTAAACAATACAGAGACACGGCCGGCTCTTCCCAGGTATATCTGCCTACCACACCCATCCCAGGTAACCTAAACAATACAGAGACACGGTCGGCTCTTCCCAGGTATATCTGCCTACCACACCCATCCCAGGTAACCTAAACAATACAGAGACACGGTCGGCTCTTCCCAGGTATATCTGCCTACCACACCCATCCCAGGTAACCTAAACAATACAGAGACACGGTCGGCTCTTCCCAGGTATATCTGCCTACCACACCCATCCCAGGTAACCTAAACAATACAAAGACACGGTCGGCTCTTCCCAGGTATATCTGCCTACCACACCCATCCCAGGTAACCTAAACAATACAGAGACACGGTCGGCTCTTCCCAGGTATATCTGCCTACCACACCCATCCCAGGTAACCTAAACAATACAGAGACACGGTCGGCTCTTCCCAGGTATATCTGCCTACCACACCCATCCCAGGTAACCTAAACAATACAGAGACACGGTCGGCTCTTCCCAGGTATATCTGCCTACCACACCCATCCCAGGTAACCTAAACAATACAGAGACACGGTCGGCTCTTCCCAGGTATATCTGCCTACCACACCCATCCCAGGTAACCTAAACAATACAGAGACACGGTCGGCTCTTCCCAGGTATATCTGCCTACCACACCCATCCCAGGTAACCTAAACAATACAGAGACACGGTCGGCCCGTCCCAGGTATATCTGCCTACCACACCCATCCCAGGTAACCTAAACAATACAGAGACACGGTCGGCCCGTCCCAGGTATATCTGCCTACCACACCCATCCCAGGTAACCTAAACAATACAGAGACACGGTCGGCTCTTCCCAGGTATATCTGCCTACCACACCCATCCCAGGTAACCTGAACAATACAGAGACACGGTCGGCCCGTCCCAGGTATATCTGCCTACCACACCCATCCCAGGTAACCTAAACAATACAGAGACACGGTCGGCCCGTCCCAGGTATATCTGCCTACCACACCCATCCCAGGTAACCTAAACAATACAGAGACACGGTCGGCCCTTCCCAGGTATATCTGCCTACCACACCCATCCCAGGTAACCTAAACAATACAGAGACACGGTCGGCCCGTCCCAGGTATATCTGCCTACCACACCCATCCCAGGTAACCTAAACAATACAGAGACACGGTCGGCCCGTCCCAGGTATATCTGCCTACCACACCCATCCCAGGTAACCTAAACAATACAGAGACACGGTCGGCTCTTCCCAGGTATATCTGCCTACCACACCCATCCCAGGTAACCTAAACAATACAGAGACACGGTCGGCCCGTCCCAGGTATATCTGCCTACCACACCCATCCCAGGTAACCTAAACAATACAGAGACACGGTCGGCCCGTCCCAGGTATATCTGCCTACCACACCCATCCCAGGTAACCTAAACAATACAGAGACACGGTCGGCTCTTCCCAGGTATATCTGCCTACCACACCCATCCCAGGTAACCTAAACAATACAGAGACACGGTCGGCTCTTCCCAGGTATATCTGCCTACCACACCCATCCCAGGTAACCTAGACAATACAGAGACACGGTCGGCTCTTCCCAGGTATATCTGCCTACCACACCCATCCCAGGTAACCTAAACAATACAGAGACACGGTCGGCCCGTCCCAGGTATATCTGCCTACCACACCCATCCCAGGTAACCTAAACAATACAGAGACACGGTCGGCTCTTCCCAGGTATATCTGCCTACCACACCCATCCCAGGTAACCTAAACAATACAGAGACACGGTCGGCTCTTCCCAGGTATATCTGCCTACCACACCCATCCCAGGTAACCTAAACAATACAGAGACACGGTCGGCTCTTCCCAGGTATATCTGCCTACCACACCCATCCCAGGTAACCTAAACAATACAGACACAACCTAAACAATACAGACACGGTCGGCTCTTCCCAGGTATATCTGCCTACCACACCCATCCCAGGTAACCTAAACAATACAGAGACACGGTCGGCCCTTCCCAGGTATATCTGCCTACCACACCCATCCCAGGTAACCTAAACAATACAGAGACACGGTCGGCTCTTCCCAGGTATATCTGCCTACCACACCCATCCCAGGTAACCTAAACAATACAGAGACACGGTCGGCCCGTCCCAGGTATATCTGCCTACCACACCCAGCCCAGGTAACCTAAACAATACAGAGACACGGTCGGCTCTTCCCAGGTATATCTGCCTACCACACCCATCCCAGGTAACCTAAACAATACAGAGACACGGTCGGCTCTTCCCAGGTATATCTGCCTACCACACCCATCCCAGGTAACCTAAACAATACAGAGACACGGTCGGCTCTTCCCAGGTATATCTGCCTACCACACCCATCCCAGGTAACCTAAACAATACAGAGACACGGTCGGCCCGTCCCAGGTATATCTGCCTACCACACCCATCCCAGGTAACCTAAACAATACAGAGACACGGTCGGCTCTTCCCAGGTATATCTGCCTACCACACCCATCCCAGGTAACCTAAACAATACAGAGACACGGTCGGCCCGTCCCAGGTATATCTGCCTACCACACCCATCCCAGGTAACCTAAACAATACAGAGATACGGTCGGCCCGTCCCAGGTATATCTGCCTACCACACCCATCCCAGGTAACCTAAACAATACAGAGACACGGTCGGCCCGTCCCAGGTATATCTGCCTACCACACCCATCCCAGGTAACCTAAACAATACAGAGACACGGTCGGCCCGTCCCAGGTATATCTGCCTACCACACCCATCCCAGGTAACCTAAACAATACAGAGACACGGTCGGCTCTTCCCAGGTATATCTGCCTACCACACCCATCCCAGGTAACCTAAACAATACAGAGACACGGTCGGCTCTTCCCAGGTATATCTGCCTACCACACCCATCCCAGGTAACCTAAACAATACAGAGACACGGTCGGCCCGTCCCAGGTATATCTGCCTACCACACCCATCCCAGGTAACCTAAACAATACAGAGACACGGTCGGCTCTTCCCAGGTATATCTGCCTACCACACCCATCCCAGGTAACCTAAACAATACAGAGACACGGTCGGCCCTTCCCAGGTATATCTGCCTACCACACCCATCCCAGGTAACCTAAACAATACAGAGACACGGTCGGCCCGTCCCAGGTATATCTGCCTACCACACCCATCCCAGGTAACCTAAACAATACAGAGACACGGTCGGCTCTTCCCAGGTATATCTGCCTACCACACCCATCCCAGGTAACCTAAACAATACAGAGATACGGTCGGCCCGTCCCAGGTATATCTGCCTACCACACCCATCCCAGGTAACCTAAACAATACAGAGACACGGTCGGCCCTTCCCAGGTATATGCCTATTATGTTGTATATAGTATGTCTATTATGTTGAGTTTTGACTTGTATAACATGGCGTCACTACGATAACTTACTCTCAAAACACATGTGTAGCCAATTTTGATATAAATAATTTAAACGGTCCCATTGTTTTCCCTTTAACTCAATTTGTCAAAATGTAACCAATCATGTCCAGTATATACCCACCAGCCACCACAATAACATGCTTGGCAAGCAGCTCTAACAAAAACAGTGCCACTACCAGCCGGGTGGCCCAGCCGACTCCTCGGCCGCCGCTGCCGCCGCGCCGGCTCTGACCGGTCACCCACCGCTGCTCTATTGACCGCCGGGCAGCGGGCGGCACACACACACACACACACACACACACACACACACACACACACACACACACACACACACACACACACACACACACACACACACACACACACACACACACACACACACACACACACACACACACACACACACACACACACACACACACACACACACACACACACACACACACACACACACACACACACACACACACACACACACACACACACACACACACACACACACACACACACACACACACACACACACACACACACACACACACACACACACACACACACACACACACACACACACACACACACACACACACACACACACACACACACACACACACACACACACACACACACACACACACACACACACACACACACACACACACACACACACACACACACACACACACACACACACACACACACACACACACACACACACACACACACACACACACACACACACACACACACACACACACACACACACACACACACACACACACACACACACACACACACACACACCCTGGCACGCTGGCGCTGACACTGCCCATTGACAGGCACTGGCAGTCGCTAGAACACTCAGCGGCCATGCCCCAAAACAAACACTGTTTCCTACTCTCGCAGACTCCTGTGCCTATATCCAGCTCCGCTATATACTCCTGTGCCTATATCCAGCTCCGCTATATACTCCTGTGCCTATATCCAGCTCCGCTATAGACTCCTTTGTCTGTACCAAGTTCATATGTAGACTCATGTGCCTGTAACAAGTTCATCTGTAGACTCCTGTGCCTGTATCCAGCTGGGTATTGACTTACTTCCGCTCTGGCCTCCGGCCCCAGCCACTCCACTCTACCTACCCAGTCGATTCTAGAAACGAAGCGTAGTAACAGGTGTGACACGGGCCACCGCCGCGTGCGTTTGCGTGCTCGAATGCATGCGCGCATTTGCGGGTATGCGTGAGTCTGTGTGTGCGTGTGTCAGGTGTCTGCGTTTGACCTGCTGTTGCAGATCAATATGCTGCCTGCGAGAGTGACTTTCCGTGAGCAAGTGATAGGAGTGGTAGACCGCATTTTGCCTGCCCTTGTCCTGTCATTAGGACAGTAGGACACGCGTTTTGTAGCGCAGCCAGCCGGCTATGCATCCATCCTGTGTGCATTTAGTTGCTGGGTCTTCACCAGTGGAGCAGGTGTATGCCCAGCGTCCATTGTCCAGTGCTGCGCACTCTTCTTAGCTGAATTAGTATCACGAACTGCTAGCTGTAGATGAAAAACACCCTGCTGCAACAATTTGCACGTGCGCTATGTCGTCGTCAACTCCCTGTTGGCATTCAGATCATGGTGCGGTTGATAAAATCCCAGTTGTGTTGTGACCGTAATGGGAGCATTCTCTGCATTTTCTTTCTCGATTCGTCTGTTTACACTCGATAGTCCTGTGATCGAACTTTCGCTGACTGGGATATTGGATTCTGATGTATTTGTTTGTTTAACAACGAACTATTAAGTTGTCACTGACAGCCAATTGAGCTGCTTGCGACACGATTCAGACATCTCGTCGCGCGAGGTCTGACATCTGTTTGCAATTCTCGCCTACAAAGCTTGACGCCAGGTGTGTATCACTGCCGTTGATGAGCTAACGTAATGACCTGTCCGACGACGGCGTGTAAGCCCAAATTATCCGACTTCCCTCAGGCGTTCCTCCGTATCGTGTTGTCAGCCGCGTCCTTTGTAAAGGAGATGTGCAATCGCGGGCCACAGTTATATATCAAAACTTGATTCTAGTTCTTATTATGCACCGAAGAAATCCTCTTAATAATTGTCTTAGCATTGGTAATTCAACTAATATTCCAATTGTGTTCAAATGTATCCCTTTTCATTGCACCCCTGACTTCCCGCCTTTGTGGTTTGAGCTTCACTGGTCTGATCTGTCCTTGGTTGACTGTTTGACTCCGCCCGCCCTGAGTAGCTCTGGCCGCAACTGACGACCCGCCGTGACCGGCAGCCGTGACCTGACCCTGACCCGTTTAACCTGTGACCTCCCGCTTCCGGCAGCGAGCCGTACGTGATCTTCACGGGCGGCCTGGGTCACGACACGGCCGGCCGCACACCCAGTGTCACTGTACTGCATGGCCGAACCACCACCGTACTCGAGATGGAACACAACGTGGTCGACTTCATCGCGCTCGTTGACACACCGTACTCGAGCGGTGAGTGTTGACGGACTCGCCTTACCCGAGCGGTGAGTGTTGACGGACTCGCCTTACCCGAGCGGCGAGTGTTGACTGACTCGCCTTACCCGAGCGGCGAGTGTTGACTTGACGGACTCGCCTTACCCGAGCGGTGAGTGCTGACTGACTCGCCTTACCCGAGCGGTGAGTGTTGACGGACTCGCCTTACCCGAGCGGTGAGTGTTGACGGACTCGCCTTACCCGAGTGGTGAGTGCTGACTGACTCGCCTTACCCGAGCGGTGAGTGTTGACTGACTCGCCTTACCCGAGCGGTGAGTGCTGACTGACTCGCCTTACCCGAGCGGTGAGTGTTGACTGACTCGCCTTACCCGAGCGGTGAGTGTTGACTGACTCGCCTTACCCGAGCGGTGAGTGTTGACTGACTCGCCTTACCCGAGCGGTGAGTGTTGACAGACTCGCCTTACTCGAGCGGTGAGTGTTGACTGACTCGCTTTACCCGAGCAGTGAGTGCTGACTGACTCGCCTTACCCGAGCGGTGAGTGTTGACGGACTCGCCTTACCCAAGCGGTGAGTGTTAAATACGTCTTGCCCGAGCGGTGAGTGTTGAGCGCCTTACCCGAGCGGTGAGTGTTAGATGCGCCTTACCCGAGCGGTGAGTGCTGAGCGCCTTACCCGAGCGGTGAGTGTTAACTGACTCGCCTTACCCGAGCGGTGAGTGCTGACTGACTCGCCTTACCCGAGCGGTGAGTGTTGACTGACTCGCCTTACCCGAGCGGTGAGTGCTGACTGACTCGCCTTACCCGAGCGGTGAGTGTTGACTGACTCGCCTTACCCGAGCGGTGGTGCGTGCTGACTGACTCGCCTTACCCGAGCGGTGAGCGTTGACTGACTCGCCTTACCCGAGCGGTGAGTGCTGACTGACTCGCCTTACCCGAGCGGTGAGTGTTGACTGACTCGCCTTACCCGAGCGGTGAGTGTTGTCTGACTCGCCTTACCCGAGCGGTGAGTGTTGACGGACTCGCCTTACTCGAGCGGTGAGTGTTGACTGACTCGCCTTACCCGAGCAGTGAGTGCTGACTGACTCGCCTTACCCGAGCGGTGAGTGTTGACGGACTCGCCTTACCCGAGCGGTGAGTGTTAGATACGCCTTGCCCGAGCGGTGAGTGTTGAGCGCCTTACTCGAGCGGTGAGTGTTGAGCGTCTTACCCGAGCAGTGGAGTGACAGGCTCTGTATTGTTCCGTCTCGCCTCGCAGAGTTCCAGGACCCGTACTGTATTGTTCCGTCTCGCCTCGCAGAGTTCCAGGACCCGTACTGTACCGTTCCGTCTCGCCTCGCAGAGTTCCAGGACCCGTACTGTATTGGTCCGTCTCGCTTCGCAGAGTTCCAGGACCCGTACTGTATTGTTCCGTCTCGCCTCGCAGAGTTCCAGGACCCGTACTGTACCGTTCCGTCTCGCCTCGCAGAGTTCCAGGACCCGTACTGTACCGTTCCGTCTCGTCTCGCAGAGTTCCAGGACCCGTACTGTATTGGTCCGTCTCGCCTCGCAGAGTTCCAGGACCCGTACTGTATGGTTCCGTCTCGCCTTGCAGAGTTCCAGGACCCGTACTGTATTGTTCCGTCTCGCCTCGCAGAGTTCCAGGACCCGTACTGTACCGTTCCGTCTCGCCTCGCAGAGTTCCAGGACCCGTACGGCATCGTGGTGCTGCTGCAGAACGACCTGGTGGTGGTGGACCTCACCTCGCCCGGCTATCCGTGCTTCGAGAACCCGTACCCGATGGACCTGCACGGCTCGGCGGTGACCAGCTGCACATACCTGGCCGACTGTCCCGGCGATCTGGTGCCCGCCCTCTACAGCGTCGGCACCGCCAAACAGAACAGGTCAGTGTCAGGTCAGCACCACGGGTCGGACGGAATCAGAACAGGTCCGTCCCGGGGCACGGCGGGTCAGACGGGGTCAGAACAGGTCAGTGTCGAAGGCACCGCGCAGGTCGAACGCGCTCGGACGGGGGGGGGGGGGGGGGTAGGGGGGATCAGGGCGGAAGTATGCCGGCCCAGTGGTGGCCGAATGGGGTGGTGTGGTCAGGTGCGCTGACCGCCGCCTAGCACAACCTACACCTAACGCGTGCAACTTATGCATAGAACAGCTTAACTGATGCAAATGATGCGAAGCTTGGCTTAGGCAGCCTTAGCTTAGTCACGCCGTCTTAGTATAGTTGGCTGCGTGTTGGCGGAACGCCGACAGTGAGTGATCAGGACAATGCGCAGTTAATTCTCCAGCTTGTCTTAACTCGCTGTGATAGCAGCTCCCATCAATTTACTTATCTATTCATGCTTAATGCGCTTCTATCGCTGCTAGTTAACAATCGAGGCTTAAAATAGCAGGCAAAGGATTAAGAGAAGCCGGGCAGGAAAAACAACGTTTGGCTGTGTAAATCAATACACCCTAGTTTGTTTAGTTAATTTTGAAAGGCGTTTTTTAAGTTGTGTATTTAATGTTGTCTTTCGGCGGTGTAAGTTGACGTTGGTTTGCAGGTATAAGAACTCGTTTTATTCCAGGGCTTCGGTGCCTGTTTCTGTTTTAATCCCAGAAGTCTCTCGCAATACCCAGCTGCCAGTTTTCCGCTTACTCCCAGTACGCTCCTCAGAGAAAAGCCTAGTGTGTTCCTCGTTACACATCATCGCAGTGAGTCAATGGTGCCAGCAGCTGCAGCATCCAAAGCCGCTGCAGCATGCGTCACGAGATGAAATGTAAACGTCACAGATTTGCTGTGTGACGCTGATGTTGAGCAGGGAGCAGGGATGGTCGTCGGTCGTTGGCACCTGAGCCTAATCTTATCAAGTGCTGTGAGCGCACGCAATCTGAGTTATTCCATAGTACGGCCTATCAGAGCCGTAGTACGGCATATGTGTGCGCCGGCCTGCACAACTCTTCAAACCCGGGATCAAACCGAAGACCTTTAAAGGGAATGGGTCACCTTGAAAGTTGTCTTGAAATTTGGCTGTACGGGGTATTTCGAGCTGAAAAGAAAACGAATATAGCATTTGTTTGTACGATAGATGGATATCCGTCGAAAAATGGGCATGTTTCTCTTTTCTCCTTCATGGCCATAAAACACTTCATGACAATAGTATGACGTCATTCATATGGTAGCTTGGATATGGAAACTATTGCACACAATAACGACGGACTTTAGGCATATATACGCAGGCTGCTTGTAGCGTAAACAACCGTTGTGAGGACCCGAAACAGCGTCTTCTAAAAGGGGCCCACTAGTCCTGTGTCGAAATTACTTAGCGTAGCGAGGTAATTCTTTGTCCACAACCCGTGTTTTTCGATCTGCTCTACAAATCTGCTATCTCAGTGTAAAACCCCATGTTAAGGGTGAACGATTGCCTTTAAGATGGTCAGTTTCTCGAGGTGTTAGCCGGTGTCGGCGATGTCTGCTGGCTGGTCTGTGTTCTCCGCTTTGGTGGCCGCAGTCAGGCCGGGCTGTTTCGCGCGGCGACGTTTATTGGGGCTGTCTGGCCGTGCTGACGGGAGACTATGTCAGCCGAGCTGGTGGGGCGACACCATACCGACTGCCGCGGACTCGGCGGCACCGGCAGCCTGTGCTTGGTTGTCCGGCTGTGCACGGTGGCAGCTGGTATTGGCTGCTGTTATTGGCTGCTGCATTATTGCCATGGGACCGGAATTCGAAGCTGTACTGCATTCAGCAGCCCAAACACTGCCCACTGCCCACTGCCCACTGCCCACTGCCCACTGCCCACTGCCCACTGCCCACTGCCCACTGCTCACTGCTCACTGCTCACCAGTCGGACACCGTGGCATCAACAGGTCATGGGGTGCCTTAACATGCTGAAGCCTGGCAAGTCTGTGTGCCGTTACGGCCTCGGGTTGGATCAGTGACACGTGTGACACGTGTGACATGTGTGTGACACGTGTGACATGTGTGTGACACGTTTGACACGTGTGACACGTGTGACACAGGTGGCTTCATTTCGCTCACGCAAGCTGTTTCATAAATCCGCACACTGTGTGTCAGCGCTCTTAGTCGTGTGGTGATCACGTTTGGTCATGTTAAGTACTCGGTGTCACGTTCAGCCCGTGTTGAGTCCCGAAGGCAACTGCCCGCGGTCACTAAACCGGTGGCGGCGTGTGTGGCAGCAATCGTCACAGTATCTACAGTACTGTCCATGCAGTGGCGCCGTCAGGGGCGCACTGTCCAGGCAGGGGTGCGGGCAGGGGCGCGGCCAGGCAGACTGGCGGGACGGGCAGATCGCGGTCAGGGGCGCGATCAGGCAAACTAGCGGGACGGGCAGATCACGGGCAGGGGCGCGACCAGGCAGACTGGCGGGACGGGCAGATCGGGGCAGGGGCGCGACCAGGCAGACTGGCGGGACGGGCAGATCGCGGGCAGGGGCGCGGCAGACTGGCGGGACGGGCACAGTTAGTCGCGACACGATACGTCAGTTCACTTCAGGTCACATCTCGGTGACTGCTGCAGCATGTTTTGGCATCTTCCGAAAGAAATCACTTTTGGTTTTGTCATTGGTACAATATGCGTTTTACCTATTGTTGTGCAAACAAATCTGTTGAGTGCAAAAGTGTTAACAGGTGAAGCCATAGCTTGCTTGCTCAGCATTGTTCTTTTGGCCTTGCATATCTTTGAATGCGTTCTGAATTATAAAAAGCAAGCCCAAGTCTGATTTCACTGCTATTATGCACCACTATACTCACTAGCCTCCTGCTCTTTTCTCCGGAGTCATGGTGCCAGTTAGACGCTCTACATCACAGCATTCGTCCTCTCTCTCTCTCTCTCTGCTGACCGTTGACGTTGTTGTTGTTGTTGTTGTTGTTGTTGTTGTTGTTGTTGTTCGCGTTCCCTCCGGCCTCAAAGAGGCGTAGCCGAACGGCTCTGGAAGCCGAACGTCTCTGGAGGGTCCTGTGGCGGCCCCCAGGACTGCTGCACCGTCTCGGCGCTCCACCCGTCCTCCGGGCTGGGGCTGATGGTGCCCATCAGTCGGAGTCGGGTCCTCATGGAGACGAGTCCGGTCCACTGTTGACGTCGCCCGGCGCGCGCTGTTCAATATACCATTCACGCTCGGCATCCCGGCGCTGACTGGCGGCCGTGACACGCCCTCATTTCGCTGTGATCGTCGCGCTCGGCGATTCATCTTTCACCGGCGCTGAAAGGCGGCGGCAGCGGCCTGCATGTCACCCGCTGTTGGCGGCTGATTATGCCGGCCTGTACCGTACCACGGTGTCGGAGCCCGGGGTGAGAGGGAACGAACGGGGTTGTTGCGCGGTGGCTTGTGTCATGTCACGGCTGCTCGCTTGGCGGTTGTGTTCGGCCGGGTCCTCACAAATCACAATGTCACAGCGGGTGCGCCATGTGGTCTTAACGGCTGGGCCGGGTGCAGCCGCTGCTGCTGCCGCCGCCGCCGCCGCCGCCGCCGCCGCCGCCGCCGCCGCCGCCGCCGCCGCCGCCGCCGCCGCCGCCGCCGCCGCCGCCGCCGCCGCTGCTGCTGCTGCTGCTGCTGCTGCTGCTGCTGCGGCGGCGGCGGCGGGCGGCGGGCGGCGGAATGTGCAATTCGCGGTCGTGTTCGGGTAGCTTGTCGCGGGTGTCCCTGGCTGTTCGGACAGCTCCGCTCGGAATGTTTCTGCTCCGCTCCAGTTGCTGGTGACGGTCCGAGAACCATCGGCCTGTCCTCTACCGTGAGAGTCTCATCGACGACGAAGGACTCCCATCGAACTGCCGCATAATGCACTATCGACAAAACTATGCACATGCAGTGCCGTCGTGATGTAACACCCGGTGGTCACTGAAACAACCTTTGACGACTGTGGCTTTCGAGCGTTTTGTTGAGACCTTGTATGTGACATGTTAATAGCAAGACCAGTGTTGGATTTTTCATTTCATGACCTGGTCCCGGAGAGTGAGAGTAAGAATCCATAGGTGGAGAGTAAAATTGTATTGTCAGGCAAGTTAAGATTTTCATTTTTGTTTTAATTATTTTACTTCGAAAGGAAAAAAATCCTGATTTGTAATAGATATGAAATCCTTGTGAGGAAAATTTAATTATATTTTAACTACAATGTCGGTAAGATCAGGCGAAAAGAGAGTAAATTTCCTGAACAAATATGAAGAGAGCAAAATTCTTTGGACCCAAAAAGCCCAGAAAATGGCCCAAATTCCAAGGCTGAGCTCTACTGTGCGAAATGACTCTACTGTGCGAAGATTTATCGATTCTGCCGGTTGAAACTGGCCGTTGGATGTGAGCATGTCCGATCGTCGCCTGGACAACGCTACCGAATACTGACGGTCGCCGAACCCTTAATCGGCCGACATGTCCAATAGGAACACCTCTACAATAGTTAAGCGACGCTATAGTTCAGCCGTGTTGCGGTTCGGCCAAACTAAATTAACTATTGCCGGTCCCGACAGAGACCAGTAATTCGCAATCGGTACGTCTGTACAGACTGGACGGCTATCGGATCTGATGGACGACGAGTCATTGGCTCCCCTGTTGGCTCCCTCTGATGAACGACGAGCCATTGGCTCCCCTGTTGGCTCCCTCTGATGGACGACGAGCCATTGGCTCCCCTGTTGGCTCCCTCTGATGGACGACGAGCCATTGGCTCCCCTGTTGGCTCCCTCTGATGGACGACGAGCCATTGGCTCCCCTGTTTATAGATTGACGAGCCATTGGCTCCCCTGTTGTTGTTTTTGTATTATAGACGAGCCATTGGCTCCTTTTTGGGCCTTCCTCCTCGGGAATTGTATTGTGCAGTTCACCACGTTCTCTCACCCATCAGTCATCACCATCCGCCTGCGTTATGCCCAGGTTTGTCGGTCTTACCTCCTGGACCGAGGCGGTAGTGGATGTTGACGTGTTCAGGGGCGTCGCCACGGTTTTTTTTTACTGGGGGGGGGGGCACAGTCGCAGTCAAAAACAAAAGTTGTTGACGGGGGGGGGTAGCAGCACTGGCGGATCTAGTGTTCTAGTGTGGGGGGGGGGGGGGGGGGGGGGAGGGATTTTACGCTCAGCTTCATCTGCGAAAAGTTGTTGGCCGGGGGGGTGGGTGGTAGCGTCGGGTCATCAGCGCGAAGAGTGGTTGAGCGGGGGGGGGGGGGTTGACGTCGGGTCCTCAGCGCAAAACAGTCGTTAACGGAGGGGGGAGACTTTTTTCCTAATACCCCGCGCACCGCCGCTGGAGTATTCAGCCGAACACCCCCCCCCCCTCGTTATCTACCGTTCCAATAACGCAGCGAGAGGCGCAAGTCGTTAATCGAAAGCTCTCAATGAGACGCATCTAAAACATACGCGAAATTTTCCAAATAAGGTCACATCAGGTCACAGCCAGGTCAAGGGTCAACATCGACATATTTGAGTAATGGGTCATAGTTTCCATCCAAAGCCTTAGATTGCGACTATTCTCGCACAAAGTGCTCTCAAAGGTATAATTAATTTCCCACATAAGCGAAAGTGAAATTGTAAACAAGGTCAAGGTCAGGTCACAAAAAGTCACTATTGCCAAAGGTCTACGAAAGCCATGCGAACACATGTTGTATGGTTATTGTACACGTACAATTCTATAGTAGCAGCCATTTTCACAACCTGACCCCATATAATGGCCTCAGGTCAAGGTCAGGTCACATAAATAAAACATTTTAATTGATTAATATAAATAAAAGACTGTTTCTAGACCAGTTTTGTCTCATAAATACCAGTTGTGACATGTATTTGTCTTGTATCTGGTCACTAAAAGGCCAAAACAAATGCAACTTAAAAAATGACGTCATGAGTCACTTATACTTAGGGAGCCATAAGTCGGTTAAAAATATATTGCTTTGCAATTTGGTTTGGATATCATCCATACTTGGTTTTCCAATATTATATTCAGTTGTTAAATATCGTTGAAAATGTTGATTTTGCGGATTTGTTCCCGATTTTTTATTTATTTGTTGGGTAAAAATCTCAAAATTTCGAAAATCTGAGATAGCCATTTTAAAGAGAATGTCGTTTACTTGCTCTTCACTTTTAAATTGCTAACACTCGATTTTCTATCGATTTTTCAAACATTTATCGTTTTTTAACATGAAAAATTGCATGACATGACGTCACTAAAACGTCATTATCTCCCAAAGTACTCACCAAGTTCATTGAAATTGTGTGAGAAGACGTAGAACTGATGCAGCATAAGAACTTAAAGTTTCACGTCGATATATATATATATATATATATATATATATATATATATATATATATATATATATATATATATATATATATAAAAAATAGTTTTTAAAGTTATTGAGAAGATCCTGGAGGGGGCAAGATTCTGCACCCAAGCGGGGCGCGGTTATCACTTCTTACAGTCAATGCAGGAACGTGCGGGGGGCATACCTGTATTGCATCCCCCCATGTTCCTGTGAGGGGAAATTTGCCTCTAATGCCCCTCCCCCTCCTGGATTCGCCAGTGGGTATCAGGCCGTTAGCGAGGAGGTTGTTGAGCGGGGGGGGGGGGTAGAGCGGGCCATGGTCAGCCATCCACCGCTGTACGTCCTGCCGTGTGGGGGGGGGGGGATATCACAGGTTCAGGACCTTTGAATGGGGGGCATATTCATGATTCCTTGCCCCCCCCCCCTGGATCCGCCCCTGGAGAGGGGAACTTATTTTAGCGAGTGTTCGTGGACATTTATTTTCGCGAATCTTCTTCGCTACCGCCCAGCAAGCTAGTGGCTACCCCTCCTATGATTATATTTACAACAACTTACTTAGCATGGATTGTAGAGAGATCTTCAACCATTTTAAATTATACCAAGCATGCTGCTATAGCACTCATTATATACATTTCAGCGGCTCAAAGGGACTAAAGGTCTAAAACTGATTGCCTGTTTGACCACATCATATTGATGAATGTACCCATGACGGTCACGTTATTCGCTGCCTTGGCTGAATGGTATCTAAGGCCTTGGAATGAATGGAGAATGAATGGATGAACTTGACATTCAATTATAGCAGAAGCTAATCTTGTGTACCAACTTTTAGCTGCCATATCATAATTTGTTTTTCTACAAAGAAATTAAGTACCTACATCTTTAAGTACAAAGAAAAGGACTCTTCAACGATATATGGTTAACAAGTACATGTAATTTGAGCTAAGAATAAATTAAGTGTCATATCCTTTGGAACGAATTAAGCAAAACAAAATCAAGCACATCTGCTTTCTTGGGGGGGGCGTACGTCCCCCCCCCCCCTGATTTTTTAACTGATGGTGGGGGCGTGTCCCCCCCCCCCCCCCGCCGGTGACGCCCATGGACGTGTCGACAGCGTGGCTCTTCGTCTGGATGCATTGTGTGCCCGTCGACCGGGTCCCGACGCCGCCGACCTGTTTGTTTGCAGCTGTCGGCACTGCGCAGTGCACGCAGCTGTACACCTGAGTGCTGGAGCTCGTAGCTCTGCGCTTTCGGTCCGCTCGCTCGACTGTCCTCAGTGGCGATGATTATGTACATTCCGACGAACTGCCGCTGCGCCAGCTGCTTGCCGGCGGAATCCCGTGCTGATTCCTGCTGACTCCCCGCTGACTCCCCCGCTGACTCCCGCTGACTCCCCGCTGACTCCCCGCTGACTCCCACCCCCGCTGACTCCCCGCTGACTCCCCGCTGACTCCCCGCTGACTCCCCGCTGACCTCCCGGGCCGCTCCCGTCTGACCTGCCACTGATTCCCGGCACTGCTGAGCACCTGATTCTGAACGCGCGCGCCGTGACGTCTGCCCATGACGTCCGACTGTGACGTGGCGTCCGGCGTGACGTCCGCCGTGACGTGACGTCCGGCCGTGATGTGACGTCCGGCCGTGACGTGACGTCCGGCCGTGATGTGACGTCCGGGCCGTGATGTGACCGTCCGGTCGTGACGTGACGTCCGCCGGCGGGCGGCTCGTATGCCGCCTCTTCAATCTGCCAGTCAGCAGGCGTCATTAGGTCCGGGAAGCGCGCGGCGCATGTATTTGTTGCTGCTGTATCGACCCGGCCGGCCGGACACCGTTGGACGTCGGTGGACGTCGGTGGTGCGAACAGCTGCACCTGCAGAGCGAGGACGCCGTCGTCGTGGCGGGTCGCTGTGCACCGCTCAGCGGTGTAGTGCGAGCTGAGCTGGCCGGGGACAAGGTCAGCCTGGCTGGTGCTGGATGGCTGGGATGGACTCGGACAGCGCGGGTCTGTGGTGCGCGGGGGAGCGCCGCTAGTAGGCGGCCTCCAGGTCGAACTGAACATCCCTGTCGGGTTGTGTCGGGCTTCTCTCTCTCTCTCTCTCTCTCTCTCTCTCTCTCTCTCTCTCTCTCTCTCTCTCTCTCTCTCTCTCTCTCTCTCTCTCTCTCTCTCTCTCTCTCTCTCTCTCTCTCTCTCTCTCTCTCTCTCTTCTCTCTCTCTCTCTCCTCTCTCTCCTCTCTTCTCCTCTCTCTCTCTCTCTCTCTCTCTCCTCTCTCTCTCTCTCTTCTCTCTCTCTCTCTCTCTCTCTCTCTCTCTCTCTCTCTCTCTCTCCTCTCTCCTCTCTCTCTCTCTCTCTCTCTCTCTCTCTCTCTCTCTCTCTCTCTCTTCTCTCTCTCTCTCTCTCTCTCTCTCTCTCTCTCTCTCTCTCTCTCTCTCCCTCTCTCTCTCTCTCTCTCTCTCTCTCTCTCTCTCTCATCGTCTCTCTCTCTCTCTCTCTCTCTCTCACTCTCCTCTCTCTCTCTCTCTCTCTCTCTCTCTCTCTCTTCTCTCTCTCTCTCACTCTCCTCTCTCTCTCTCTCTCTCTCTCTCTCTCTCTCTATCTCCCTCTCTCTCTCTCTCTCTCTCTCTCTCTCTCTCTCTCTCTCTCTCTCTCTCTCTTCTCTCTCTCTCTCTCTCTCTCTCTTCTCACTCTCTTCTCGCTCTCTCTCTCTCTCTCTCTCCTCCTCTCTCTCATCTCTCTCTCTCTCTCATCTCTTCTCTCTCTCTCCTCTCCTCTCTCTCTCTCATCTCTCTTCTCTCCCCCCCCCCCCCCCCCCCCCCCCCCCCTCCCCCCCCCCCCCCCCCCCCCCCCCCCCCCACACTCCCCCCCCCCCCTCCCCCCCCCCCCCCCCCCCCCCCTCCCCCCCCCCCCCCCCCCCCCCCCCCTCTCACCCCTCTCTCCCCTCTCTCACTCTCCTCACTCTTCTCACTCTCTCACTCTCTCACTCTCTAACTCTTCTCACTTCCTCTAACTCTTCAATCTCTCACTCTCTCACTCTCTCACTCTATCACTCTCTCACTCTCTCTACCTCTCTCCCACTCGTCTCACTCTCTACAATCTCTCTCCTCTCTCACTCTCTCACTCTCTCACTCTCTCACTCTCTCACTCTCTCTCTCCTCACTCCTCAATCTCTCACTTCTCTCATACTCTCTCACTCCTATCACATCTCTCCACTTCTTCAAACCACTCTCTCACTCTCTCAACTACTCTCACTCTCTCACTCTCTCACTCTCTCACATCTCTCACTCTCTCACGTCTCTCCATCTCTCTCAACTCTCCTCACTCTCCATCACAACTCTCTCACTCTCTCACTCTCTCACTCTCTCTCACTTCTCCTATCACTTCTCTCAACTTCTCATCACTCTCTTCACTCCCCTCACTCCTCGTACTCTCGCACTCTCGCCACTCTCCCTGCACCTCGCCACTCCTGGCATACTCTCGCATCTCGCACTCCTCGGCACTCTCGCACTCTCGCACTCTCACGCACTCACTCTCGCACTCTCGCACTCTCGCACTCATCGCACTCTCGCACTCTCGCACTCTCGCACTCCTCGCACTCTCTGCACTCCTCGCAACCTCGCTACTCTCCGCACTCTCGCACTCTCGCACTCATCGCACATTCTCGCACTCTCGCACTCATCGCACTCTCCGCACTCTCGCACCTTCTCGCACTCCTCGCACTCTCCAGCACTCTCTAGCACTCCTCGCACTCTCAGCACTCTCGCACTTCCTCGCACTCTCGCACTCTCGCACTCTTCGCACTCTCGCACTCTCGCACTCTCGCCTCAGCACTCTCGCACCTCTCGCACTCTCGCACTCTCGCAACTCTCGCACTCTCGCACTCTCGCACCTCTCGCACTCTCGCCCTACTGCCTCGCACTCTCGTACACTCTCGCACTCTCAGCACTCTCGCACTCTCGCACTCTCGCACTCTCGCACTCTCGCACTCATCGCACTCTCGCACTCTCGCACTCCTCGCAACTCCTCGCACTCCTCGCACTCCGCACTCTCGCACTCTCAGCACCTCCGGCACACTCCGCACTCATCCCACTCTCTGACTCTCGCACTCTCGCAAACTCTCGCACTCTCGCACTCTCGCACTCTCGCACTTCTCGCACTCTCGCTCGCACTCTCTGCACTCTCGCCACTCATCGCACTCTTTCGCCACTCTCGCACTCTCGCACTCTCGCACTCTCGCACTCTCGCACTCTCGCACTCTCGCACTCTCGGCACCTCTCCGCACTCTCGCACTCTCGCACTCTCGCACTCTCGCACTCTCCTCCTCTCACTCTCGCTACTCTCGTACTCTCGACCCTTACTCTCGTACTCCTCGTCCCCCCCGCTCTCACTCTCTCCCCCGCTCTTTCTCCCCAGTCCTTTCTCCCTACCGTGTATGTGTGTCTCCTGTCCTCTCTCCCTCTCCCTCCCTCCTTCTCTTATGTCTGTGTACCGCGGCCTGTATTGACTGTATGTGACGATCGCGTCGGAAACGCCCGCGACGTGGCGCTGTTGCGGGTTACGGGCCCGAGCGGCGTGCTCCGGCTCCGGCTCGGCTCGGCTGCCGGGGCTGTGTGCTATATACGGCTCGCTGCCGGGCCGCTGCCGGGCCGCTCGCCGAGGTCGCCGACAGCTGCCGGTGCGGCCGCTGGGGAGCCCGGCAGTCTGCCGGGTCAGGGTAGATTACAGGCTGGAGCGCCGCAGGCAGCCCTGTCC
>JAXIVJ010017752.1:12500-25251 GCA_036785665.1 Chirona hameri | reverse complement strand
CACACACACACACACACACACACACACACACACACACACACACACACACACACACACACACACACACACACACACACACACACACACACACACACACACACACACACACACACACACACAACACCACACACACACACACACACACACACACACACACACACACACACACACACACACACACACACACACACACACACACACACACACACACACACACACACACACACACACACACACACACACACACACACACACACACACACACACACACACACACACACACACACACACACACACACACACACACACACACACACACACACACACACACACACACACACACACACACACACACACACACACACACACACACACACACACACACACACACACACACACACACACACACACACACACACACACACACACACACACACACACACACACACACACACACACACACACACACACACACACACACACACACACACACACACACACACACACACACACACACACACACACACACACACACACACACACACACACACACACACACACACACACACACACACACACACACACACACACACACACACACACACACACACACACACACACACACACACACACACACACACACACACACACACACACACACACACACACACACACACACACACACACACACACACACACACACACACACACACACACACACACACACACACACACACACACACACACACACACACACACACACACACACACACACACACACACACACACACACACACACACACACACACACACACACACACACACACACACACACACACACACACACACACACACACACACACACACACACACACACACACACACACACACACACACACACACACACACACACACACACACACACACACACACACACACACACACACCACACACACACACACACACACACACACACACACACACACACACACACACACACACACACACACACACACACACACACACACACACACACACACACACACACACACACACACACACACACACACACACACACACACACACACACACACACACACACACACACACACACACACACACACACACACACACACACACACACACACACACACACACACACACACACACACACACACACACACACACACACACACACACACACACACACACACACACACACACACACACACACACACACACACACACACACACACACACACACACACACACACACACACACACACACACACACACACACACACACACACACACACACACACACACACACACACACACACACACACACACACACACACACACACACACACACACACACACACACACACACACACACACACACACACACACACACACACACACACACACACACACACACACACACACACACACACACACACACACACACACACACACACACACACACACACACACACACACACACACACACACACACACACACACACACACACACACACACACACACACACACACACACACACACACACACACACACACACACACACACACACACACACACACACACACACACACACACACACACACACACACACACACACACACACACACACACACACACACACACACACACACACACACACACACACACACACACACACACACACACACACACACACACACACACACACACACACACACACACACACACACACACACACACACACACACACACACACACACACACACACACACACACACACACACACACACACACACACACACACACACACACACACACACACACACACACACACACACACACACACACACACACACACACACACACACACACACACACACACACACACACACACACACACACACACACACACACACACACACACACACACACACACACACACACACACACACACACACACACACACACACACACACACCACACACACACACACACACACACACACACACACACACACACACACACACACACACACACACACACACACACACACACACACACACACACACACACACACACACACACACACACACACACACACACACACACACACACACACACACACACACACACACACACACACACACACACACACACACACACACACACACACACACACACACACACACACACACACACACACACACACACACACACACACACACACACACACACACACACACACACACACACACACACACACACACACACACACACACACACACACACACACACACACACACACACACACACACACACACACACACACACACACACACACACACACACACACACACACACACACACACACACACACACACACACACACACACACACACACACACACACACACACACACACACACACACACACACACACACACACACACACACACACACACACACACACACACACACACACACACACACACACACACACACACACACACACACACACACACACACACACACACACACACACACACACACACACACACACACACACACACACACACACACACACACACACACACACACACACACACACACACACACACACACACACACACACACACACACACACACACACACACACACACACACACACACACACACACACACACACACACACACACACACACACACACACACACACACACACACACACACACACACACACACACACACACACACACACACACACACACACACACACACACACACACACACACACACACACACACACACACACACACACACACACACACACACACACACACACACACACACACACACACACACACACACACACACACACACACACACACACACACACACACACACACACACACACACACACACACACACACACACACACACACACACACACACACACACACACACACACACACACACACACACACACACACACACACACACACACACACACACACACACACACACACACACACACACACACACACACACACACACACACACACACACACACACACACACACACACACACACACACACACACACACACACACACACACACACACACACACACACACACACACACACACACACACACACACACACACACACACACACACACACACACACACACACACACACACACACACACACACACACACACACACACACACACACACACACACACACACACACACACACACACACACACACACACACACACACACACACACACACACACACACACACACACACACACACACACACACACACACACACACACACACACACACACACACACACACACACACACACACACACACACACACACACACACACACACACACACACACACACACACACACACACACACACACACACACACACACACACACACACACACACACACACACACACACACACACACACACACACACACACACACACACACACACACACACACACACACACACACACACACACACACACACACACACACACACACACACACACACACACACACACACACACACACACACACACACACACACACACACACACACACACACACACACACACACACACACACACACACACACACACACACACACACACACACACACACACACACACACACACACACACACACACACACACACACACACACACACACACACACACACACACACACACACACACACACACACACACACACACACACACACACACACACACACACACACACACACACACACACACACACACACACACACACACACACACACACACACACACACACACACACACACACACACACACACACACACACACACACACACACACACACACACACACACACACACACACACACACACACACACACACACACACACACACACACACACACACACACACACACACACACACACACACACACACACACACACACACACACACACACACACACACACACACACACACACACACACACACACACACACACACACACACACACACACACACACACACACACACACACACACACACACACACACACACACACACACACACACACACACACACACACACACACACACACACACACACACACACACACACACACACACACACACACACACACACACACACACACACACACACACACACACACACACACACACACACACACACACACACACACACACACACACACACACACACACACACACACACACACACACACACACACACACACACACACACACACACACACACACACACACACACACACACACACACACACACACACACACACACACACACACACACACACACACACACACACACACACACACACACACACACACACACACACACACACACACACACACACACACACACACACACACACACACACACACACACACACACACACACACACACACACACACACACACACACACACACACACACACACACACACACACACACACACACACACACACACACACACACACACACACACACACACACACACACACACACACACACACACACACACACACACACACACACACACACACACACACACACACACACACACACACACACACACACACACACACACACACACACACACACACACACACACACACACACACACACACACACACACACACACACACACACACACACACACACACACACACACACACACACACACACACACACACACACACACACACACACACACACACACACACACACACACACACACACACACACACACACACACACACACACACACACACACACACACACACACACACACACACACACACACACACACACACACACACACACACACACACACACACACACACACACACACACACACACACACACACACACACACACACACACACACACACACACACACACACACACACACACACACACACACACACACACACACACACACACACACACACACACACACACACACACACACACACACACACACACACACACACACACACACACACACACACACACACACACACACACACACACACACACACACACACACACACACACACACACACACACACACACACACACACACACACACACACACACACACACACACACACACACACACACACACACACACACACACACACACACACACACACACACACACACACACACACACACACACACACACACACACACACACACACACACACACACACACACACACACACACACACACACACACACACACACACACACACACACACACACACACACACACACACACACACACACACACACACACACACACACACACACACACACACACACACACACACACACACACACACACACACACACACACACACACACACACACACACACACACACACACACACACACACACACACACACACACACACACACACACACACACACACACACACACACACACACACACACACACACACACACACACACACACACACACACACACACACACACACACACACACACACACACACACACACACACACACACACACACACACACACACACACACACACACACACACACACACACACACACACACACACACACACACACACACACACACACACACACACACACACACACACACACACACACACACACACACACACACACACACACACACACACACACACACACACACACACACACACACACACACACACACACACACACACACACACACACACACACACACACACACACACACACACACACACACACACACACACACACACACACACACACACACACACACACACACACACACACACACACACACACACACACACACACACACACACACACACACACACACACACACACACACACACACACACACACACACACACACACACACACACACACACACACACACACACACACACACACACACACACACACACACACACACACACACACACACACACACACACACACACACACACACACACACACACACACACACACACACACACACACACACACACACACACACACACACACACACACACACACACACACACACACACACACACACACACACACACACACACACACACACACACACACACACACACACACACACACACACACACACACACACACACACACACACACACACACACACACACACACACACACACACACACACACACACACACACACACACACACACACACACACACACACACACACACACACACACACACACACACACACACACACACACACACACACACACACACACACACACACACACACACACACACACACACACACACACACACACACACACACACACACACACACACACACACACACACACACACACACACACACACACACACACACACACACACACACACACACACACACACACACACACACACACACACACACACACACACACACACACACACACACACACACACACACACACACACACACACACACACACACACACACACACACACACACACACACACACACACACACACACACACACACACACACACACACACACACACACACACACACACACACACACACACACACACACACACACACACACACACACACACACACACACACACACACACACACACACACACACACGGAGGGGTAAGTCCTGCTTACTTCACGCACACAGAGGGGTGAGTCCTGCTTACTTCACGCACACAGAGGGGTGAGTCCTGCTTACTTCACACACAGAGGGGTGAGTCCTGCTTACTTCACACACACAGAGGGGTGAGTCCTGCTTACTTCACACAAAGGGGTGAGTCTTGCTTACTTCACACACACAGAGGGGTGAGTCCTGCTTACTTCACGCACACAGAGGGGTGAGTCCTGCTTACTTCACACACAGAGGGGTGAGTCCTGCTTACTTCACACGCACACAGAGGGGGTGAGTCCTGCTTACTTCACACACAAAGGGGTGAGTCTTGCTTACTTCACGCACACAGAGGGGTGAGTCCTGCTTACTTCACACACACAGAGGGGTGAGTCCTGCTTACTTCACACACAGAGGGGTGAGTCCTGCTTACTTCACACACACACAGAGGGGTGAGTCCTGCTTACTTCACGCACACAGAGGGGTGAGTCCTGCTTGCTTCACGCACACAGAGGGGTGAGTCCTGCTTACTTCACACACAGGGGTGAGTCCTGCTTACTTCACACACACAGAGGGGTGAGTCCTGCTTAGTTCACGCACACAGAGAGGTGAATCCTGCTTACTTCACACACACAGAGGGGTGAGTCCTGCTTACTTCACACACAGAGGGGTGAATCCTGCTTACTTCACGCACACAGAGGGGTGAGTCCTGCTTACTTCACACACAGAGGGGTGAGTCCTGCTTACTTCACACACACACACCCAGAGGGGTGAGTCCTGCTTACTTCACGTACACAGAGGGGTGAGTCCTGCTTACTTCACACACACAGAGGGGTGAGTCCTGTTTACTTCACGCACACAGAGGGGTGAGTCCTGCTTACTTCACACACACAGAGGGGTGAGTCCTGCTTACTTCACACACAGAGGGGTGAGTCCTGCTTACTTCACACACACAGAGGGGTGAGTCCTGCTTACTTCACGCACACAGAGGGGTGAGTCCTGCTTACTTCACGCACACAGAGGGGTGAGTCCTGCTTACTTCACACACACAGAGGGGTGAGTCCTGCTTACTTCACACACACAGAGGGGTGAGTCCTGCTTACTTCACGCACACAGAGGGGTGAGTCCTGCTTACTTCACGCACACAGAGGGGTGAGTCCTGCTTACTTCACACACACAGAGGGGTGAGTCCTGCTTACTTCACACACACACAGAGGGGTGAGTCCTGCTTACTTCACACACACAGAGGGGTGAGTCCTGCTTACTTCACGCACACAGAGGGGTGAGTCCTGCTTACTTCACGCACACAGAGGGGTGAGTCCTGCTTACTTCACACACACAGAGGGGTGAGTCCTGCTTACTTCACGCACACAGAGGGGTGAGCCCTGCTTACTTCACACACACAGAGGGGTGAGTCCTGCTTACTTCACACACACAGAGGGGTGAGTCCTGCTTACTTCACGCACACAGAGGGGTGAGTCCTGCTTACTTCACGCACACAGAGGGGTGAGTCCTGCTTACTTCACACACACAGAGGGGTGAGTCCTGCTTACTTCACGTACACAGAGGGGTGAGTCCTGCTTACTTCACACACAGAGGGGTGATTCCTGCTTACTTCACGCACACAGGGGTGAGTCCTGCTTACTTCACGCACACAGAGGGGTGAGTCCTGCTTACTTCACGCACACAGAGGGGTGAGTCCTGCTTACTTCACACACACAGAGGGGTGAGTCCTGCTTATACTTCACGCACACAGAGGGGTGAGTCCTGCTTACTTCACGCACACAGAGGGGTGAGTCCTGCTTACTTCACGCACACAGAGGGGTGAGTCCTGCTTACTTCACACACACAGAGGGGTGAGTCCTGCTTACTTCACACACACAGAGGGGCGAGTCCTGCTTACTTCACACACACAGAGGGGTGAGTCCTGCTTACTTCACACACACACACACACACACACACAGAGGGGTGAGTCCTGCTTACTTCACACACACAGATGGGTGAGTCCTGCTTACTTCACGCACACAGAGGGGTGAGTCCTGCTTACTTCACACACACACAGAGGGGTGCGTTTTGCTTACTTCACACACAGAGGGGTGAGTCCTGCTTACTTCACACACACAGAGGGGTGAGTCCTGCTTACTTCACACACAGAGGGGTGAGTCCTGCTTACTTCACACACACAGAGGGGTGAGTCCTGCTTACTTCACACACACAGAGGGGTGAGTCCTGCTTACTTCATACACAGAGGGGTGAGTCCTGCTTACTTCACACACACATACAGGGGTGAATGTGCTTCGAGAGAGAAAGACGAGAGAGAAGGACGTGGGTCTGGTTTTGCTACTTGTCCGGTTGTTATTGTTCGACTTGTGAGCGGATGTGAGGAGAGTGGGTCGGTGATACGCTCTGTCTGGTTTTGCTGTAAATTGTTACGCCACAGCTGATTACAATATTAGCGTCGCTTAATGTCACTAACGCTTGTCAGCTTGTTGCACACCTATTCCCTGACCCGTCATCTTACGTAGCACGCTGGTTTACACTCGAATACACCGGCCTCCCAGTCTCCCACTCGTTTGGGCACCGTATGACCAGAGAAATCGGTGCGCCCTAAAGCCCCAGTCATCATCATCATCATCTGGTTTGCAGGAAGGACCCGAACCCGCGCGGCTCCGGCTACTTCGTGGTGGATCCGATGCTGTCGCGCGGCACTAACAATGAGGTGCTGGGCATGGACTGCATCGTCAGCCAGACGGTGCTGGCCAAGTGCCTCGGCCCGTTGGACCAGTGGGAGCGGCGACTCGAGGTGGCCAGGAACACCGGCTACAACATGCTCCACTTCACGCCGGTCCAGGTGCGCAGGAGGCCGCTGAGTGGCCGCGTGGGCGTTTGCGTTTGCTTGCGCTTGCAAATGCACTTACACGTGTGTGTGCGCGCGGCTGCGAGTGTACGTTTACGTGTGCGCGTGTGTACGTGTGTGTGTATGCGTGTGCCTGTGTTTTGTGTTTTGAGTGCAATATGCAGTCTGTGGGTTGTATGATGTCAACTTCAGTGGTCTGGCTTTGGTTTGGTGAGGTGATTTTTTCAGTGTAACTGCATGTTTGTGTTCAGTTGGGCAAACACTGACCTTTTGGGAGCGGCCGGATGAGAGCAATTTGTGTCAAGTTGTTTTAATCTCTTCTATTTTTCAAAATATACTCCTTACTCCTAAGTGAAATCAAACTTGTCTTCATTTGGCCATTACATGGTACGTGATTTGTCACCCGATTTTCCTTCAGGGCGACGAACATCATGAGAAGTGTATATTTTCTGTGCAGGTGAGACTTGACCGTTGTTGCTTGTTGTGTTGACAGGAGCTGGGTGACTCCAATTCGGCCTATTCGCTCTCGAACCAGCTGCGCCTGAACCCGGCCTTCCAGAACTCTGACGGCTCACCGGCCTCCATCGAGGACCTGGCCAAACTCATCAAGAAGATGCGCGACCAGTGGAAGGTGGGGCCTCCGGCAGCCAGTACGGATCACATGAGCGACATTCACTGGAAATGGTACCACATCACATACCATAAATTACCATATGTTGCGCCCATCTGTGGATGCATGCGTCTGCGGAGGGCGCTGATTGCTAGAGATATCACCATAGCAGTACGGTGCGATCACATCACCAGACTGGGAAGGTGGTGCAGACTGCAGACATAGACACTACCTGTCCATGTCAGCCATAGAGAGGGCCTCTGTGAGGAGGAACGTTTCCGAACGCTGTGATGACTAGTAGAGCCATTCATGGAGTGCGAATCCCGTATGGGAATGGGAACGGGACGGGAATGGGTGGGAATGGGGAAAACTTTTGGGAAATTCACGAGTTGGAGCGGGTTACGGGACAGACCATATCATTTTTTAGCACCACACAAAGTGAATATGCTGAAACGAGTGGTAAATTGGGAATGAAATGGGTAAATTCAATTATGAATTCGGATTGTAACGGGTTTTGGTCTGGCTGAATGGGCTGGAACGGGATGGGGGCAGATAATGTGTCCCGTGAAGGGCTCTAATGACCAGCTCTCTCGGAGTGGTCAGGCCGCCACACTGTCGGCTGAATCTCAACAAAATATACAACACATCGCAGCTCGTTTGCCAGCCGCGTGTCACTATCTGATTTATTTTGCCAGATGTTGTGATGTTTATCTCATCGGGCTGTCAACAGCATTGCAGAGATATTGCATTGCATACTCTAAACAAACGTGAAGTGTCTGTCAATAAAGGTTGTATCCGACATTGGAGAAAACCGCTCAAACAACGGTTGTCCAACATTATGATAATTGAGGCTGTTCCAGCGCCCTAAACCAGATTTGGTTGAGGTTTCATTTTCTCTGCCGATCGTTCCCGCGCCTCAACTAACCACCAACCTCAACCGGTTGAGCAAAATCTCCACCGCTCGGCGAGCGGTTGAGGCTGGTGGAGGAAAGTTAACATTATGTGACGACAGTTCTGACGCACTGTCGCGCATTAATCGATAGCGTTGACCACATACTCTTGCTTGATAAACTTGCATGGTACGGCATTGACAGCTCCTGGTTCGCGAGCTACCTTGGCGAGCGTCGGCAGATGGTGAGAGGCGGTAACCAAAGCAAGAGTATGTGAACCTTTCCTGATCTCTGACCCATGGCGCTCCTCAAGGTTCCTTAACGGGCCCGGTCCTCTTCAGCATTTTCACAAACGACCTTGCATCCTCCCTGCCTCACGGATACTTAGTATCCTATGCCGATGATACCTCCTCATTAGACTCCTCTCCTCCAGACCAGCTCAGCGCTCTGAAATCTCGCCAGGAAGAGACACTGAGGTCTATCCAATCCTACTTTAAATCTAACTCCTTAAAAATGAATCCTACCAAAACAACTCTTCTTCTTGTTGGCACCTCCCAGTCTCTAAAAACCAACAGTTCCTTCTCAATCAACATATCCGGTCACGTCCTGGTCCCCTCCCGTCCGTGAAGATGCTCGGAATGGTTTTGACAATAAATTATCCAGGGAGGAGCATATATCAAATGTTGTCAAAAAGTGCAACTCCATTCTTCTTTCACTTTACACAATTCGTCACCACCTCACACCGGAGGCCCGCAAGATCCTTATTCACGCTCACGTGTTTCCCCACATCATCTACTGTCTCTCAATCTGGGGCGGAGCTGCAGCCTGTCACTTGCACATAATTCAAAAACTAATAAATTTTGCGGCTCGGATAGTGACAGGTGCTCGAAAATTTGACCACATCTCACCTATTTTAGATCAACTTGGCTGGCGCAAAATTGACGACCTGGTCAAACATCGTGACTGCATCAGAGTCTTCAAGGCTTTGAATGATGCAAACACTCCGGAAGCTGTCCAGTCGTTATTTGTCCGACGTTCGGCCGTGTCGCAGCGAGTTACTAGCGCAACAGCCAGTGGCGAGTTACAGCTTCCTTCGTTTCGGCTTTCCTTGGCTCGCAGTACTTTCTCATACCGTGCATCTCAGTCCTGGAACAACATGCCGGCAGCCGCCTCGGGCTGCTCGTACGCTACCAGATCTGCTCGCCCCTTGACCGATGTATGTGGCTCCGCTCCACCGCGCCAAAACCGACGGGATGAAAACCTCTTCCGGTTGAGGGCACTGGAACAGTCCCATTGATTAGTTCTGAAGCTTGACGTCTTGTAGATCAAGTGCTAAATATATGTATCACTTCCCCAATGGAACATATCCTCATCAATTGTATATCCTCATCAAGTTATCCTCATCAAGTTATCCTCATCAAGTTATCCTCATCAAGTTATCCTCATCAATTTTGCTCAAGCTTGATTCTCCTTCGGTATTTGGAATTGACCATGTCGTGAGCATTCTGTAACCATCTGCCGGCCTGCCTGAACCCCGCCAGGTACTGAGCGTCTGTGACATCGTGCTGAACCACTCCGCTAACGAGTCTCCGTGGCTGCGCGACCACCCCGAGTGC
>JAXIVJ010017752.1:0-7500 GCA_036785665.1 Chirona hameri | reverse complement strand
TGTAGTGAAGATAGTCTGTTTGGAAGTGTTGACACGTCACCTAGAGACTAGCTGTATGTCTCGAGTTGTGCTGGCGGTCAATGTAGTGAAGATAGTCTGTTTGGAAGTGTTGACACGTTACCTAGAGACTAGCTGTATGTCTCGAGTTGTGCTGGCGGTCAATGTAGTGAAGATAGTCTGTTTGGAAGTGTTGACACGTCACCTAGAGACTAGCTGTATGTCTCGAGTTGTGCTGGCGGTCAATGTAGTGAAGATAGTCTGTTTGGAAGTGTTGACACGTCACCTAGAGACTAGCTGTATGTCTCGAGTTGTGCTGGCGGTCAGTGTAGTGAAGATAGTCTGTTTGGAAGTGTTGACACGTCACCTAGAGACTAGCTGTATGTCTCGAGTTGTGCTTACTAAGCCCTCCCCGTGTGGGTTTCAGAGTCGGCCTGGACCAGGCCAAGGACCACCTGCGCGCCCGGCTGATGGAACTGAATGAGCAGGCGGCCGGCGTGGTGCAGGGACACCTGGGCGCCGCCGTGGAGAACATCATCTCCGGCATCCGCTACGAGAGGCTGGCCGATCACGGGCCCAAGCTGCGCGGCCTCGCCTGGAAGACACCACTCGCTGCGCCGTGAGTTATCGCTGGGCGGGGGTTCGGCCGGGGCCAAGGACACTGGACAGTCGTGAAATGCAAAGCATGTTTGTTAAGAGTTCGCCAGTCATCGAGCTGGCTGTTCTGACTTCTGACCGATCACCGATATTAAATTATGCTTATACGAACTCCCGATCATGGAGCGGTTGTATAAGCGTTTGCTCTTGATGTAAAGGCTGGCAACTGTAGTTTAAAGCTAGATCTTCCGACTTAACGTTGCAACTTTTCGTTGAATACAGCTGAAAGGTCAACGTGACGTTCAGGCTCAGAAAATACGAATGTTTTATGATTGTTTCCTCGATGGCAGCTAAAGTTGTGTTGTTTGACATGATATTAAAATACGTTTATCTGCCTTTTGTCGCTGCCCGATTGTCACCTATCTGCCTCTCCCGCCCAGCTACTTCACGACCATTGACGGCTCCAAGAGTCTGGAGGTGCAGCGTTCTCTGGAGCAGGAGGAAGCGGTGGCGTTCGGGCCGGACGCCTGCCACCTGATGGCCCACAACGGCTGGGTCATGGGCGACGACCCGCTCAGCGACTTCGCCCGGCCCGGCTCCGACGTATACCTCAGACGCGAGCTCATCGCATGGGGAGATTGTATCAAACTCAGGTGCGGAGGGTGCGGCGACTCTGGAAGGATGACTGTATTCAATGACTGGTAAAGTGGCTGCAAGAATTATACACCTTTAAATCGTCAACTCCAGTATTGATAAAAAGGACCATAAACTTGCTCTAGGTGCATTTCCGCGGACTGTCCGACGCTCTGCATTGCTGTGTTTGGCGTTTGTGAGAGATGCCATGTTATGTGTACTACACCGAAATGGCTGACCTGACAATGACCTGCCCTGCCCTGCCCTGATCTGACCTGACCTGACCTGCCCTGCCCTGCCCTGCCCTGCCCTGCCCTGCCCTGCCCTGCCCTGCCCTGCCCTGCCCTGCCCTGCCCTGCCCTGCCCTGCCCTGCCCTGCCCTGCCCTGCCCTGCCCTGCCCTGACCTGACTTGCCCTGCCCTGCCCTGCCCTGCCCTGCCCTGCCCTGCCCTGCCCTGCCCTGCCCTGCCCTGCCCTGCCCTGCCCTGCCCTGCCCTGCCCTGCCCTGCTCTGCCCTGCCCTGCCCTGCTCTGCCCTGTCCTGTCCTGTCCTGTCCTGTCCTGTCCTGCCCTGCCCTGCCCTGCCCTGCCCTGCCCTGCCCTGCCCTGCCCTGCCCTGTCCTGCCCTGCCCTGCCCTGCCCTGCCCTGCCCTGCCCTGCCCTGCCCTGCCCTGCCCTGCCGTGGTCTAACCTGCTCTGACCTGCCCTGGCCTGACCTGCTCTGTCCTGACCTGACCTGCCCTGACCTGACCTGACCTGACCTGTTCTGTCAGGTACGGTAACCGTCCGGACGACTGTCCGTTCCTGTGGCAGCACATGCGCCGCTACTGTGAACAGGTGGCGCGCGTGTTCCACGGCGTGCGGCTCGACAACTGCCACTCGACGCCCATCCACGTCGCCGAGGTACGCACGCTGCGCCAATACGTACAATCTCACCGGATACTTTTAGCAATCAGTCGTTCGTTTTACTTATGTTGGCATGTAATATGTCTTGGCTGAGGAATTTGTTTTATTTCATTGGCTTTACTGTTCACTTTGTCATTCGTTTCCTTTATGAATTCATTGGTTAATGGAATTAATTGGTGTTCTGATAGTTTGTTAACTGAATTGTTGTCCATTGCTGACATCGGTGGGAAGTACGGGAGAATATCAATGCGACCGCTTTGGCCCACCTATCGATATTGGTGACTGCTAAACGTTAAGCATCGTGGACCACATTTTCACAATAGCACATAATATAGCGTAGAGACCCGGGTGTGTATCAAATAATCATCACAATTCACATCCTCCCATTGTCACGTGATTATTCATGCTTACCCCATTTTAGGAGCATCCGACGGCATGTGTGTATTTTCTCCGGCCTCTCGGTCGGTCGGACCGTGGCCAGACTCTGGCTCGTCCTCAGCCTGTTGGCCGGCAGCCCACTTCACTACTCTTATTGATGTGCGTTTGCTTGTCAGTACATGCTGGACGCCGCCCGTAAGATCCGGCCCGACCTCTACCTGGTGGCCGAGCTGTTCACCAACAGCGACCGCACCGACAACCTCTTCGTGAACCGGCTCGGCATCAACTCGCTCATCAGAGGTGGGTCAATGTTGGCAGCATGCTCAGTTCTGCCACTGCGAGCGCCAGGGGCGTATTTGTGAATACTCCTGGGATGCCATTTAAAATATGGCATTTTAAGCTTGTAGTCATCACATAACATCATTCCCTGGAATGATGTTATCAAAACAAAATGTTAGCAATGACAACGGCGTTATCAAACACAAATAGTACATTCCATTTAACTCTTCCCCGGATATGCGTCAACACCATAGCGTCGAAAGACCAGGAATATATTGTTTTGATTTTCACCGTTGACTCCCTTGCTTCTTCGTGATCACGCCCACCTCACCTTGTCCATCCAACCCATCACTACCCCGTCCCTGACCCCGTCCCTGACCCCGTCCCTGACCCCGTCCCTGACCCCGTCCCTGACCCCGTCCCTGACCCCGTCCCTGACCCCGTCCCTGACCCCGTCCCTGACCCCGTCCCTGACCCCGTCCCTGACGCCGTCCCTGACGCCGTCCCTGACGCCGTCCCTGACCCCGTCCCTGACCCCGTCCCTGACCCCGTCCCTGACCCCGTCCCTGACCCCGTCCCTGACCCCGTCCCTGACCCCGTCCCTGACCCCGTCCCTGACCCCGTCCCTGACCCCGTCCCTGACCCCGTCCCTGACCCCGTCCCTGACCCCGTCCCTGACCCCGTCCCTGACCCCGTCCCTGACCCCGTCCCTGACCCCGTCCCTGACCCCGTCCCTGACCCCGTCCCTGACCCCGTCCCTGACCCCGTCCCTGACCCCGTCCCTGACCCCGTCCCTGACCCCGTCCCTGACCCCGTCCCTGACCCCGTCCCTGACCCCGTCCCTGACCCCGTACGCATATTTCCCAAGTGTATACAGCTGGCGGGCGTGTTTGGAAATAGCAACCACTTACTGAGACATAAGACAGTCAAAAATATAGATATTGGGTTGACTTTGTTTTTTTTGGGGGGGGGGGCATCGTCCATACTTGGGTCTCCAATATATCTTCCGGTTTTTGAATATATTTGAAATTTTGATTTTGGGATGAAAAAATAAATATTTTTGGGGAACAATTTCCCAAAATCGAACTTTTCAAACATATTCAAAAACCGGAAGATATATTGGAGAACCAAGTATGGACGATGCCCCCCCCCCCCCAAGCAATATCTATATTTTTGACTGACTTATGTCTCCCTAAGTGGTTGCTATTTCCAAACACGCCCGCATGCTGTATGCACTTGGGAAATATGCACCCCGTACCTGACCCCGTTCCTGACCCCGTACCTGACCCCGTATCTGACCCCGTCCCTTACCCCCGTCCCTTACCCCGTTCCTGACCCCGTGCCTGACCCCGTGCCTGACCCCTTGCCTGACCCCTTACCTGACCCCTTGCCTGACCCCTTGCCTGACCCCTTGCCTGACCCCTTGCCTGACCCCTTGCCTGACCCCTTGCCTGACCCCTTGCCTGACCCCTTGCCTGACCCCTTGCCTGACCCCTTGCCTGACCCCTTGCCTGACCCCTTGCCTGACCCCTTGCCTGACCCCTTGCCTGACCCCTTGTCTGACCCCTTGCCTGACCCCTTGCCTGATCCCTTGTCTGACCCCTTGTCTGACCCCTTGTCTGACCCCTTGTCTGACCCCTTGTCTGACCCCTTGCCTGACCCCTTGACTGACCCCTTGCCTGACCCCTTGCCTGACCCCTTGCCTGACCCCTTGCCTGACCCCTTGCCTGACCCCTTGCCTGACCCCTTGCCTGACCCCTTGCCTGACCCCTTGCCTGACCCCTTGCCTGACCCCTTGCCTGCCCCCTTGCCTGACCCCTTGCCTGACCCCTTGCCTGACCCCTTGCCTGACCCCTTGCCTGACCCCTTGCCTGACCCCTTGCCTGACCTCTTGCCTGACTCCGTGTTTAACCCGTACCTGACTCCGTGCCTGACGCCGTGTCTGACCGGCTAACCCCGTGTCTGACCCCGTGTCTGACCGGCTAACCCCATGTCTGACCCCGTGCCTGACCGGCTAACCCCGTGTCTGACCCCGTGTCTGACCGGCTAACCCCGTGTCTGACCCCGTGTCTGACCGGCTAACCCCGTGTCTGACCCCGTGTCTGACCACGTGTCTGACCGGCTAACCCCGTGTCTGACCCCGTGTCTGCTCCGTGTCTGCCCGACTAACCCCGTGTCTGACCCCGTGTCTGACCGACTAACCCCGTGTCTGACCGGCTAACCCCGTGTCTGCCCTCGTGTCTGACCGGCTGGCCCCGTGTCTGACCGACTAACCCCGTGTCTAACCGGATAACCCCGTGTCTCCGCCATGTCTGACCCCGTGCCTGACCCCGTGTCTGACCCCGTGTCTGACCCCGACATGTGACCGTGCGCGGCCGTCTCTGACAGAGGCGATGTCGGCGGGTAACTCGCACGAGCTCGGCCGACTGGTGTACCTGTACGGCGGCGAGCCGGTCGGGTCGTTCCTGAAGCCTCACATCCGTCCGCTGGCGCCGGCGCGCTCGCACGCCATCTTCATGGATCTGACGCACGACAACCCGTGCCCTGTGACGACGCGCTCGCCGCTGGACGCGCTGCCCAGCGCCGCGCTCGTCTATATGGCCTGCTGCGCGGCCGGCAGCAACCGCGGCTACGACGAGCTCGTCCCACACCATGTCAGTCGGGGGAGGGAGGGGAGGGGAGGGTGGTCACTGGTGGGCTGATAGTTGTTTCAGATCGTTGAGCTGATCGGTTATCAAGAGCTATTCAGAGCGGTTATTCAGAGCTGGTTATTTCAAGGAAATTAGTGTATAATTTGTAAATTGCTTCATTGACGTGCATCTTGGACTACTTTGGTGACACCATTCACATAGACTTCATGGACATTTAACTTACATGTAGCCTATGCAACTGTCCTTGATGATGATCATTTTTATTTTTACCTCATCATTATCGTGATTTCAGGTGGCGTTAATTGGCAAAGCCTGTGTGACGTGTTTCTGGTTTGAAATGGGAACGCACTATCTGGACACTAAAACGTGGATGTCCGATAACTGAGTGGATGTATGTCCGTTTGTCAGATCAACGTGGTGACCGAGGCCCGGCTGTACAACTCGTGGGGCAGCGGCGGCTCTGGCCAGGTGGACGCCGACTGTGGCGTCATCCGCGGTAAACAGGTGCTCGGCAAACTCCACTACGAAATGGGCAGGATGGGATTCAATCAGGTGAGCACGCTGGAGACAGTACACCAGGCTTTACTGTTCAACGCCCCGAGGCTTACCGAAGGAGGGATCACCACTTAAGAAATGTTGTACTTTATACACAGGAGAAATTGCTACATGGTGAATGTGTTTTTGATGACTCTCCCGTGACCCATTTCCATATTGTCCCGGTATAAGGTCTGTGACAGTTTTGGGAACCAAATGACCTATTCAATCGGTGCGTCTACAATTCCAATCGTCTTCGCCTTTGCCCAATTTTGTAACGCGCGCGTGTGCCCCGTCCAGGTGTACGTGGACCAGGTGACACCGGACATCGTCACCGTCACGCGTCACAACCCGGTCAACCACCAGTCGTACGTGCTGTGCGCGCACACGGCGTTCAGCCACCCGCAGAACCTATGGACGCCGGACGGCATCAAGCCGCTGCGCATCCAGGGCACCGTGGCAGAGGTGGTGTTCGAGGCCCGCGTCGTGCCCAGAGACGGACAGTGAGTGGCTGTGCGCGCTCGAGGAAGGGGTGACAGGCAGGAAGCCGGGGTGACAGGCAGGAAGCCGGGGTGACAGGCAGGAAGCCGGGGTGACAGGCAGGAAGCCAGGGTGACAGGCAGGAAGCCGGGGTGACAGGGAGGAAGCCAGGGTGACAGGGGGGAAGCCGGGGTAGCAGGCAGGAAGCCGGGGTAGCAGGCAGGAAGCCGGGGTAGCAGGCAGGAAGCCGGGGTAGCAGGCAGGAAGCCGGTATGGCAGGCAGGGAGCCGGGGAAGCCGGGGTGGCAGGCAGGAAGCCGGGGAAGCTGGGGTGGCAGGGAGGAAGGGGTTGGGTTTTATGGTGGCTGGTGGGAGGTTTGAGAAGTGTTGTTGGCTGTGGGTTGAGAACTTCTTGTGAAGTAGTTCAGTGCTTGTGGAAGCGATCTGTTATTGTTGAGTATTGATGTTCGTTCGATATTATGGCAAAAGTAACTATCATGAAGATGTATTTTGTATTGTCATAGATCGGATGATTTGTGACGGGCCTGAGGCCTCAAACCCTTAGGTTTCATCGTTGCCGCTTGCGTTCCAGGCCCCTGCATCTTGAGGACATCCTGAGATCTGACGCGTTCATCAACGGTGTGAACCAGTACCGTGTGGACATCCGAGAGAACTTTGACATCGAGAAGTCGAGCATGCTGACCCATCGTAAAGAGGACAGCTACACCGTGATGGACTACACCGACTTCCCGCCCGGCTCCGTGTTCGCTCTCAGGTCAGTCGGCCGCTATTCGCTGTCAGAGGTGTTCTGTGACTATCCCGGATAGTGCATTGTCTTTACGAACCGCAGTTACGCTACCGAAAATGATAACGATCAATAACGTGCATATATATGGTCTAGGCTAGAAGGAATATGCGATGGGTCTTTGTTGCAAGTTCTTAACACCTATTCGCGTCCGTGCGAAGAGCATGTCAGTAACATCGCCATCTGCTGTCCCTGTGTCGGCCGCGTACCTGCGAGACACTGAAACGCCCTCTTCATTGACA
>JAXIVJ010017751.1:0-25252 GCA_036785665.1 Chirona hameri | reverse complement strand
TATTTCGGTTTTTGGATAATTCGGATTTTTTCTTGAATTTTTTTTTTTTTTTAAATGTCTTTGGATTTCTCAAAATTTTTAATTAAAAAAACCCTCAAATATCCGAGATTGCTGTTTGATAGCCCGGTCTATTGTCAGTAATTTGATTTAATACAATTTAGTTTATCTCAAATATCGTACCTTTGACAGCGTTTTCCGCAAACCATTATTTTGCAACAAAAACCGAAGAACATGACGTCACTCCGACGTCATTCCCGGTTGACCTATCATAGCCTCATATTTTTCATTTTGGCAACATGTGTAGAATTGATGTGAGAGAAGTTACTGCAAGTTTGGTGACGATACGGGTGTGTTGTAAACTCAGCTACCGAAAATGTCAGCAGGATATGCCGCAAGTGTAAAAAGTTATTCAAGAAAAACCTCAGGGGGAGGGCTGTCAGCCCCCCGTAGGATGAGGGTTATGGCTCCCTAAGTATGATTAACTCATAACGTCATATTTTGGAACTAATTTTTTGGCTTTTAATGACCAGATAAAGACAAATAAATGCCAACACTGTATTTCTGAGACAAAACTTGTGAAGGAACATGCATTTTTATGTATATTTATCAATTATAAATTTTGACCTTTTGAGACCTGACCTTGGCCTGACCTTGGCATTTTTCTTCTCCATGTAAATTAAGTCAGGTGGTAAAATGACCTTACTATGGAATTATATGTATAAAATAACCCATAAAACATGTATTGCATGCCTTTCGTAGATATTTTGCGCATAGTGACCTTTGGGGTCTGACCTCGACCTTTACCAACAATGTCACTTAAGCCGCGAGTTACTGGGGGCTATTTTTTGCCCCCCCCCCCCGTGATTTTGCAATAACTCCTAAACCAACGCCGCTATCGTCACCAAACTTGCAGTACCTTCTCTCACATCAATTATACACATGTTGGCAAATGGAAAAACATGAGGTTATGATAGGTCAACCGGGAATGACGTCAGACTGACGTCATGTTCTTCGGTTTTGTTGCAATTTTTTTCGGAAAACGCTGTCAAAGGTATGATGTTTAATATAAACTCAATTGTCTTACATCAAATTAATGACAATAGACCGGTCTATTAAACTGCTATCTCAGATTTTGATTTTTGTTTTAATTCAAAATTTTGAGAAAAAAAAATGTTTTTACAAAATTTTGAGGAATCAGAAAATATCCCAAAACCGGAATATATATGATCGAGACGTGTGCGGTGAATGTGTACCAAATTTGAAGTAGATATCTTCAAAAATGACTGAGTTATGACCTTTAAATGACAAAAATCGACCACCTCTCACATTATTACTATGCATAAAAAACTCATTTCCATTTTTGCCTTTTACTTCTATTTATATGGAACAAACAATGTTATAAGGTCATTTTACGCATTTTAGACGAAAAACAAACCCATAAACATGTGTTACAACGCCTAATGCCCGTAATCTGCAGTTTGACCTCGTGACCTCGGATGACCTTGACCTGACCCAAGGTCATAAACAGCTTAGAAAGGTACTTATTAGTGTCACGACACACGAATCATACCGATTTATCGACAGCTTATGCGTTTAATATCGCAATTTTGCGCGACAATTCCATCCATCGAGACCTTTTGACACAGTCAAACATTTTGTACTTGACCTGACCTGTGACGTCATCGGTGACCTCGAGGTAAACAATATTATGTTTCCCTCGATAAAATTTTCCCGGGATATCGAATGCGGTTTGAATTTTAACTTTCGGTCCAGTAGTTCCGGAGATCCGAGGGGGGGGGGCAAAAAATGTCCCCCCCCCCCCAAGTAAGTCTCGTTATGAAATATACCCCAGTAACTCGCGGGTTAAGCTCATGTGTATGAGTATTATACCTTTGAGGCCGCTGTGAGTGATCATGGTCGTAATCTAAGGCTTTTGATGGAAAAATGGCCCATATTTCCCAAATTCCTCGATTTTGACTTTTGACCTGACCTTGACCTTACCTATGAGATTGAAAACCAAATGTTAATCATTCGTTAAATTCAGATCCTTAAGATCTTTCGATCGCCGCATGTTGGGTCCAAATCAGACTATTATTTTGGGAGCTAGACAAGGGGGGGGGGGGACGCCATGACTTCATGAGTTACTTATACTTAGGGAGCATATAAGTAGTCAAAAATAAATATATTGCTTTGAAATTTGGCTTGGGTATCGTCCATACTGGGTTCTCTGAAAATATTACGGTTTTTAAATATCTTTACAATGTTTGTTTTTTTGTGGTATTATCCCGCGCACAGCAGGGGGGTTGATTTCCGTCCCCCCCCCCCCCCCCCCCCCCCCCCCCCTCCTCAGGTTTTTCAAAGATAGCGAAAAACGGCGGCGCGCAGCGCCGTCGGGTTTTGATACACCTGTTAGGACATCAATTGCGCACACTTTGAAGAAAAAATATGATCGGGTCATCTCAGGTCAGGTCACCAGACCAGGTCAAGTGACCCCACCACCAAAAATGTTTGCAGTTGTGCCAAAGCCAGAGTTTTTCACCGATCAGGTTGAAACTTACAGGATGTCGCGAGGGCATCAGTACTTACAATTCTTATTTCTCGGAATTTTGATATCGGTGACCTAAGGTCAGGTCAATTTCGTAACCTCCCATAATAAGTCAATGGGGAAATATACAAATGCTTCCTATTTCAAGGATATGCATGGTACCAGTCCAATTTCCTCTGGACCATGTTATTATAGGATATTCTTGATGATCCAAGTGTAAGTTTTGTCCAGTGACCCCTATTGGGTCATTTGAGGTCATGCGAGGTCACCATCACTTTTTTGTCAATAACTCTAGACATAATGAAGATAGAAGTAAAACAGACATCAATGTGTTTGTCTCGTCGAGACACGTCTTCCCATATACAACATGCCCTACCTGGGTCACCACTTGACCTTGACCTTAGGTAAAATTGTGAAGTTAACTTAACAAGGTCAACATATATATCATTCAAAGCGCCTTGACAAGATAAACACAACGACGTAAATAGTTTTCCATTATCTTTATTAGGTAAAAGGTTAAATGCAAAAAACGATTTAGCAAAAAAAACGGCATTTTTTTCCTTTTTGACCTCTGGAGCCTCAAATATTGACCTGAGATCAAATCTGAGTACACATTAGCGATTACAAATTTCACTGGCTGGCGTTTGCTTTTTACTGTTTGTTTCTAACTATCATCGTTTCTGAGATATATGGGAATTTCTGGAGCGATGTCCTAAAACAGGAAGAACTGGAAAATTTGACTTTTGATGACCTCTGGTGACCTCAATTTTGACCTGATTTAAAAAACCACTGAAATACTTTCGATAGAACATGTAAGAAGCTATCAAATGCCTTTTTCCGCTTCTCGCTACGTTGCGTAGTTTTCGAGATCTCAGGGGGGGCGGAAATCAACCCCCTGCAGTTCGTGTTTGGCGAAAGCCCCTGCAGTGCGCGGGTTAAAACAAAACTTTTGCGTTGGGGTGATCAAAAACCCAAACTTTCGCCAATCAGAGATAGCCAATGAGAAGAGAATGCTATTTCCTTTCTTTTGAAGTTTTATTTACAATTTGCATTAAAAAATATTTTTTCTACCATTTTCTCAAACGTTTTGCCACCAAAAATGGCATAACATGACGTCCTTAACCCTATTTGTAACAGGGGGGCGGATTCCGCCCCCCCCCCTCATGTTTTTTGATGATATCTCCAGAACGGCTGGGAGCAGGCCCATGAAATTTTGGGACTTTTCATAGAATTGAACTCCACATTTGGAGTCAAAATTTTGAGTTCTTAACTTTAACAGAGGCGGTTCCAGGGCACAGTTTTGGGTGGGTTCGGAGGCGACATTTGGCGATAATACGGAAATGCGATCTTCACGGTTTCTTCCTAACTGCATCAAGTATGAAGGAGTTACATCGACTTACGGTGATTGAAACAAGTGCAAATTAGTTGATGTTAATTAAATATCATAAAAATTTATGGCAGAGGAGGTTTCAGGGTCTTGAAAAGGGGGGTTTCCAGGAAGTATTCAAGGTTTGGCGGGAAGCCAATAGAGCAATGTAGGGGGCATTTATAGCTATCAAGATGTAAAATATAGCTTCTGCTTCCATTATTTGCATAATTTATTGCATAGAGTTTCAGGGGCGTGTTCAGGCACATGAAAAGGGGGGGTGACTGGCTTGGTGATGACGATATGCCAGCGATAACGGCGCAATATACGTTTAGCTTATAATAATATATGCACATATGAGACCAGAAAAGGGAAAAAAGTCATTTTTTGCACAGGCGCGCTCAGGAATGGAAGAAAGGGGGTCATATTATTGCAAGGAATCTAAGAGGCATGGGCGTACAATGACATAACATACTGCAGTTTTCGGATGAAACACGCACCACAGGCTACTCTACGAACGATTATAAGATAATAGGCGAGTCCAGGTAGGGTAAAAAGGGGGGTAAGCAATGTTAATTGAAGTTGTAAGTGAAATAGTCACTGTTGACTAGTTAGTATCATAATAGCGGATAATATACTTATCAAAAGGTCTTGCGCCGCCCCAGTTTGGATCCTGGATACGCCTATGATGAATTACAACGTGCAAAAAAAGAACTATCTACGATCAGTAACATATTTATAGTGCTGGGTAGCAACTTGTCTGCGGATTTTGGAATTTTCAAACGTCACCATCATATATCAATTTCCAATTCAATCTCTATCGATTCCTATTAGTTGTGTTAAAATCGGTCGATAAACATTTAATCTATGTTGGCTCAAAAATACCATTAAAATTTGTAGTTTTTGCCCCCTGTTGCCCCCTATCCCAAATTTATATTTTGTATTATTTATAAATGTAGATCGTGTTGAGGGGAACCAAACAACGTTTCATTGATTTCATTTCATTCATTAGTTTCATTCATTCAAACACCGTTTCATTTCAATCGGACGGGTAGATCTAGAGATCTCCGGGGGGGGGGGGGCAGACAAATAGGGGCACCCAGGAGCCTGTTACAAATAGGGTTAACACTCGCTCTATGGAGGGGGGCTGACAGCCCCCCCCCCCCCCCCCCCCCCCCCCCCCCTCCGATTAAAAAAAAAAACACATTTTTACAACTGCGGCGCATCTTGCTGAAATTTTCAGCAGTAGAGTTGACAACAATTATACGTATGCTATACAAATTACATTGGAATTGGTTCAGTAGTTTGAGAGATAATGATGTTTTGATGTAATGTTGGGACATTTTTTTCTGTTGCCAAATCGTAGAAAATCGTAGAAAAATCGTAGAAAAAAAATCGTAGAAAAGAAATCTTAGAAAGTTTTCAAGCAACTTGCAAACGCAATTCAACAAATATAGAAACTAGCATTCTCTTTAAAATGGCAATCTCGGATTTCCACAATTTTGGTTTTGACTCAATTTTCTTTTTAAATCACCACAAAATCAAAATTTTCCATAGATGTTAGAAAAACAAGCATTATGCGAGAAAACTGTATGGACAATACCCAAACCAAATTTCAAAGTAATGTCTCTATTTTTGACCGAGTGATGGCTCCAAAGTGTAAGCAACTGATGACGTAATTTTTTATAACTTTTTCGGACTTTGTTTGACAAGACACTAACCAATAATTACCTTTACTGTATTTCTAAGCCAAACTGGTCTAGGTACAGGCCTTTTTATTGACATTTATCAATTTCTAATTTTGAGGTTTTCTGACAGAGCAATATCGCTGTTCTGGACGTGGTCGATACGAAGTCATTCACTTGACCTGGAAGGTCACCCGTTGACCTGAAACCTCAAAGTCGCATACCCGTAGATTCCTATTATGACAGGCAACATGCTGGTTCTTACCGCATTGCTCTAAGTTGCTTGGTGTGGAAGTGCACAGGGGGGCCTCTCAGCCATCACCCGTAAGGCGAAGGTGAAAAAGCTCCCGTAGTGCGAAGGTTAAAACATTATCTCCCGAAGTACATCAATTTCATTGATATCTGGTGAGAAGACTTAAAATTGATGTAGCATAAGGTTTGGAAAGTTTCGCGTCGATATCTATCATAGTTTTAAAGTTATTGAGAAAATCCGGGAGTGGGTGTAGAGTTTGCACCCCCCCCCCTCCCCCGTTAACCCTCCATTGGCGGGGGGCAGTGTCCTAGCATTGGGGAAATTTGGATGGATAACGACACCCTATGGCTAATATTTTCCACTCTTTTCCAGAGTTTTACTGTGAATTTTTCATTCCTTAATTTAATATGTGTTGAATAATTGGAACCCTGATGCTGATTTATGGATGCAATGATGGAGACCGTCTGTGTAGGGAAAGACAGGTGATAATTGGCAAAGGTACCTAATAACTAATTCTGGTGAACGGGTAATTGAATATTGATAAAGAAAGGGTAAAGAATATTGATTAATTGAATATTGACATATGATTGTGTTGAATTTTCCACTCTGTATGCTTATTTTTAGCCAGAACTGTCCTCTCTGCACCCCAGCTCCAAAGCAATCCTAGGACCCAGCTGGAGACATTTTCGCCCCCCCCCCCTTCGACAAACTTTCGCAATAGCTCAAAAACCAATAGCGCCATCGACGTGAAACTTCAGGTATCTTCACCGGCTCCGCCCCATCATTTTTCGCCAGGATAGGAATCCTGTTGTTGACGTCCGAACGGACAATACAGTGACAGAGACCACCACCAAGCCACTCCGCCCTGGAGAGGTCTGTATCCTACACCACTACGCGTGCAGCTGCACCGAAATAAACCGCCCGGTCATCTACCACCCGCTCTGAGGATCGAGAAAGGATGCAAGATATAATCAGATGTCAGGCGCACGACAACCGGCGGTGCTGGCGTCCCACCTAGCCCCGCCTCCAACTGAACACAACCACCGATATGCAGACCGTTGTGACAAATCGACACTGAATGTGTTAAACCTTCCCAAAACATCCGTACCGACATCCGTACTGATTGTTGGGAACCTGTAGCCGGCGGCGACAGGTTCCCAACAACCAGAATACGCGCGTTACTGACCGCTGCTGGCCCGATCAGGAGGTCCGCTCAAATCTGACCCACACGCTGCAGCGGCATGCCGATAACCCGCCAGGACTGTTCTGCGGGCGTCTGTGGTATAGAGTGTATCCCGCGGAGGGCCGTAGAAACACACGATACCACAGGACCAGTGGCCACAAGCCACCTACAGCACAGCTTGCCAATGCGACCCCTCACGTGCAGCGAACGAACTGACGGCTGGTCAGCTGACTGCACTGGAGAGCTGGCACCAGCTATTGGGTGCACTGGCGGAGACCCGGTTACCGTCCGCAACTCGGCAGTAAACCATTTCAGTTAGAATTGATCGGACAGTCCAACTGGGTATGGCCGAACTCATTGCACCTCCAGCAGACTATTGGCGCCGGTCAACCGCGACCGCGCCCTACCGGAGCACGGAAACATTCCCGCTGCATATGCCCTGTTGAGCCGCAGGTCTAACACGTCAGTCGAGACTCCCTCTCCTCCCCACCAGAGGCCCCCGGTCCCCGCCGGCCGGCCCACCCGCGTGGTGTGCGTCTGCACTCCCCCTGCGCACCGCACGTCCAGCACCTGACACCGGCTGACCCACGCGGTGACGTCACAGCGCCGCGGGCGGAGCCGGCCGCCGTCGCACCACGTGACGGTTGGGAGGCAGTCCGCCGGAGCGAATCCCCTGGACCACGCGAGACAATTCCGCGTCCTCGCCCCGCATCTGTGCCAGCTCACAGCCTTCAGCTGCACCGCCCTCACTGATGTGCTGAACAGGCGCCGGCCGCGAAGCGCACGATGACAGAGCCCCATCTACACGCGGGGCATGATCCGGCAGTTTATCGACTGTTCCTTCTGGAAACAGTAGGCGCAACTGAGCGGATACTGCCGGGTTAATACCATAAAAAAACGACCTTTGATCAGCGCGGCTGCTACTGGAGTATCAGCATCAGTGCCCGGGAATGGACCGCGGAACAGTGAACGTGAGCTCGACAGGAACATACCGTATGTTTCCTCAGGATGCCTGCGCCGCTTCGCGAAGTTGTCCTGATGCCGCCCGGACGAATTCCCAAATTCCCGTTGGAGTGCCGCCTTTAGGCCTCCGACGTCTTTGGTGGTTCCTCCGACAGATAATCCAGAACACTGATTTTTGACTCAAGGCCCAGCAATCCCTTTCCGACAGCCTTCTTCTCATCTCCGACAGACAAACGCCACGCATCTATTTTCTGAGACGCCACGCGTCTCAGAAAATCGGCCAGATCTCCCCCGTCCCCCACACCAACCGATTATCCCACTCCATCACTGCACTGAAAACCCGCTGCCACAAGTGTGATCGTGCGCGCGCGCTTTCTTTAAACGGTCGACTGGCGCTCCGGTCCTAAGTCGGCCATGCCATAGGTCACGGCTGAGCGGCCACGCAGAGGCGCGCTCAGGTAGGCGCGCGGGGGCGCCTCGTTAAGCCTCATTGCCTACATTACCTTCTCACAAAACACAAAAGCACTGTCACGGCGGGAAAGACACAAGCGCTCTTCAACGAATATGGGTTACAACATGACCCGAACACAGGGGCGGAACAGGAAAGGGGAGGGCAAAGGAGCCATGCCTCCCCCCCCCCCCCCCAAAGGTCCTGATACTATGATTCCCCCCCCCAACGGTCGGACGTACAGTTTTAACAAATTCCTTTTGGAGCTCGTGGTGACGCTTACCGACGGACACAAGCGAGACCGCTCTGAGTCCGGCGATCCGACTCCAGCGGGCAAGCGCGGCGCCAGGGAGCGCAGCGGCGAGCCCGCCCGCAGTCCGTCGGCCCTGAGCAGCAGGACCTTCAGGGATGAGCTAGACGCCGCAGTGGAAGATCTGGAGCAGCGCGTCACCTCGTCGCTCTCTCGCGATCTGCACGTGTTCAGCGAGAGGATGACTCAACATGGACGCAAGTGATATTGACCGTGCTCATCGTCTGCCGGGCCCGAACAACCGTGTGATAGTGCGTTTCGTTCGTTCGGGCCAGGACAGTGTTCGGGACCGGGTGATGACGCGGCGACTGGAGCTACGAGGCAGAGATCTCTACATCAACGAGTCGCTGACGAAGCTCCGGAGCCTCATCTTTCGGTCCCTCCTGGCCGCCAAGCGCGAGAGAAAGATCTACACCGTGTACTCGCGCGCCGGTCAGGTGTACTTCAAGGAGAAGCAGCATGGTGTGGGTACGAGAGTCGACTCCCTGCGTCGACTACGCGAGCTGGGGTACACTCTGCTTGAGCGCTGAGCGTTACCGAGTGTTCAGCCCTCTGGACCTGAGACTGGAATATGGACGTTTCCAGCGGTGACCGTTTCGGATCCACTATGACTGTGATCCGGGCTAAGGTGACGTCTTTACGGGGTCGGTCCACCTATGGATCATCGGATGCTACTCGAGGTACAGTCCTGAAGTGCTTTGTGGTCTGTGTTTAAATTTGCATCTCAGCTGAAGTGTCTTGTCTTACTTTCCCTTTGCTAGTATCTGAGCGAGACGTCCTAGTGTTGCTCTCACCATTTAACTGATGCCACAGTTACTGTTTCCTTTTAGTTTTTATTAGGTTTTTCGCTGTATTATGTCTACGTATTGCATTGTCAAGAGTATTTTTTGTTTGTTCAATTGCATTGCTACTAAGTCCATAGGTTTGTCTTTTGGGACTGTCGCAGGCTCCGTGTCCCGTTTTTTCTCCTTACGGTGGTTCTTTGTTTCCTTTTTTGTCTCACTGCACTGACTCACTCACAACATCACCAGACCGACCGACCGACCGACCGACCGACCGACCGACGCACTGCACGCACTGCACGCACTGCACGCACTGCACGCACTGCACGCACTGCACAGCTACACAGCTACACACCTGCGCGCGCGCGCGCGTCGGTCACGAGCTCGCGACGCAATCTGCTTTCATGTTTTCCATTTCCCTCTGTGAACGATGTTCATACGCTTTAAACAGAAATGCTTGAGTTAACTATAGCTTCTATGAATTGCAGAGACTTAAGAGATGTAAAGAAACGCAGAGATGTTTTGCATTTCTTGAGAAATAAGGACTATGATGTTTTGTTTCTTCAGGATGGCGTCCCGTCACGCGCCTCGCCTGGAATCAAAATCTTACCCAAAGTTCAGTTCAATACTTTAACAGTTTGTGGAAAGGGAAAAGTTAGCATTCATTCCACACAAATCGTAGCCGAGGAGTTAGTGTCATGTTGAAACATACACTACAGCACGAATTAATTCAGGTTAAACACGCTGATTGCGGAAATTTCATAATCGTCATTTGTAAGTTAGGTATACATACATACTTATTGGCTAATGTTTATGGGCCGAATGAAGATGATCCATAATTATACCGCACACTTAAGAGTTATTTAGAGTCTTTCAACACCGATCATACGATTATAGGTGGAGATTTCAACTTTGTTATCCACCCTAATGTTGATTCTTTCAATTACGCTCGTGCATATAATACAAACGCAAAACGAGTATGCATTAACTTCATAAATTACAACGCACTTGTTGATATCTGGAGACTAAGGAACCCGGAGAAATTAGAATATACTTGGACGCGAAATAATCCTCTCAAATGCGGTCGATTAGACATGCTCTTTGTAAACGCCCAGCTGATAACTTCTGTGCGGGACGTCACAATCAAGCCAGGTTATAGGACAGATCACTGTTTAGTAGTAATGCAAATGCAACTAACAGAGGTAGAAAAGGGTCCGGGAATCTGGAAATTTAACGAATCCCTTTTGCGAGATTCTAAATACATAAACATAATCAAAACAACCGTAAAAATACAGTATTACAATATGCTGTTCCAGTATATGATGAGGAATACGTAACGGACGACAGTAATTACCACTCTGTACAATTTACAATTGAAGACAGTCTTTTCTATGTAACGCTAATTATGCTTATCAGAGGAGAAACAGTGAAATACTGTAAAAGAAAGGCGATTGAAAGATACAGAATTAACAAATAAAGTACAAATAGCATATAACATATTTAATAACGATAAATGCGATACAAATGTGCAACTCCTATGTAAAGCTAAGGAAGAGCTAGAAGATCATAGGCAACCACATATGGAAGGGTTAATCATACGATCTAGAACGCAGTGGCATGAAGAAGGCGAAAGAAGTTCCAAATATTTTTATCGTTGGAAAAAAGAAACATTGCCAAAAATGCATACAATATTTACAGAATGAAGGCCAAACAATAACTAAATAAGACGCGATTTGTCGCTGTTCACTAAGACCCTGCAGGATAAATACTCTGTTCAGAACGCCGTTGATTTTGACTTAGATTTTATTAGAAGTAACATTACAGAAAAATTGACCGAGGACGAAAAAGTCTCGTTAGATGCAGAACATACCCTCCAGGAACTGTCAACAGCATTACAAGACATGAAGAAAGGAAAAACACCAGGTAGTAATGGATTTTCAGTAGATTTCTTCCGTTGCTTTTGGAAACAGTTGGGTATTTTCTTGTACCGCGCTTTAAAGTTCACTTTTTCACGAGGAGAATTACTAACAACACATTGAGAAAGCATTATAACTCTGATACCGAAAGTAGGACGAACATCTCACTCACTCAAAGAATGGCGTCCGATCTCGCTTCTAAATGTTGATTACAAAATTATTTCAACTGCCATCGCTAACAGATTTAAGGAAGTCATCGATCATATAATCAGTTCATCGCAGTCAGCATATATCAAAGGAAGGTATATTGGCGAGAACAGTTCGTCTAGTGTACGATGTAATAGCACACATAAGTAAGACTAATCAAGCAGGTGTAATAATGGCCGCAGATTTTGAAGCTGCCTTCGAAACGGTATCATGGCCGTATGTGAGAGCAGTTCTAGAAGAACTGAATTTCGGAAACAACTTCATAGAAATAATTCATATAATGTACTTAAACAAACAAAACTTCTCCCGTATACTAATAAATGGCTTTTTAGGTAAAAAATATACCTACATAGAGGTATAAGGCAAGGCGATCCCGTCTCAGGATATCTCTTCAATATAGCCGTTCTGATCCTAGCAAAACAAATAGCAACTTCAAATAAACTAACGGGCATCCATCTTGGTGCCAACACAGAAGTACGCATCAGTCAATATGCAGACGATACAATATTGTTCTTAGATAGCTCTGAGCGTTCCTTAATAGGGGCTACAGAGGAACTCGCAAAATTGTCTGCACAATCGGGACTTAGCTCAATTGGGATAAAACTTCATGTCTGGCACTTGGCTTCCTAAACACATCAGAACATTCTAATAATATCTTAGTGAATAAAATTAAATGGGTAAATGAAATTAAAATTCTTGGAATATAATTTAAGCGTAGTATCAACAACATCACGGAAAACAATTTAGAGAGAAATATCATCCTTCTCGAGAACGAGATCGCACAGTGGAAGAGACGTCATATTACACCTCTTGGAAAAATAACTGATAAAATCGTTGCTGCTGTCCAAACTCGTACACCTTTTTATGGCTTTACCGAATCCCTCACAAGTTTACATTACAAAGATTGAACAAATGCTATACGGTTTTCTATGGAATAACAAACCAGATCGCATTAAAAGAAAACTTGAATTTGATGGACTCCAAATGATTGACTTAACATCTTTTATACACAGCTTGAAAATGTCGTGGTTAAAACGATTAGTTAGTTCCACAGCCGATTGGACAAAATCGGCAAACCTACAGCAGCTAGACCCCTTGAAGCTTCTCATATACAGCACGGCACAGCTGAAAGTAATACAAATACAGATAAGCAACATATTCTGGCGAGAAGTGGTAGATTCTCTCATTCAATTTAATAAACTGTTAAATCTTCAACCTGAAGACATAATAAGAGAGCATTTATGGTTCTCAGACTACACAAAATTCAAAACATCCATTGTCGATCAATGGGATAATCAAGGACTAAGATGCATTGGAGATCTGTTTAATGATAAAAACGGCAACATACTAACACGAGAAGAAATAAAAGTTAAATATCGAATATCAATGACATTTCTGTGCTATGAAACATTAATACGTAGCTTACCTCAAGCGGCTCAAAGCGTCAGAAACGGAATACGCTTGCCTTTCGAGAGGCCGAATATCCCTTTCAAGTTACAATTGTTCCTCACTAAGCCAAATATCACAAAATACTGCTATTCTAGTTATTGATGCATTGCGCAAAAAAATGTGACATTACTGATAGAAACCGAAAACAAAAATGGCAACGCGATGTCGGCTTCCATCATGAAGGGAGTTTGTTGCACATTAAACAATCTACGAATTCAGTGTATTTACTTTCCCTGCATTACAGAATAGTAAGTAGAATAATAACAACTAATAAGTTCTTACATACAAATCGAATATCCGGCAATAGCACTTGCACATTTTGTACGCGTGATACAGAAACAATAATTCATTTATTCTGGCAGTGTTCAGTTACTTAAACATTTTTGCAAGATATCGATATAAAGTTGCAAACTCAATATCAAATACATTTTCACCACAACGTTCAGTCATGGTTCTTCCCACAAGACGAGTGCGTTACGCACTCGTGGCTGACGCCAATGCACACCCCCACCCCCACCCCCACCCCCACCCCCACCCCCCCCCCCCCCCCCCCCACACACACACACACACACACACACACACACACACACACACACACACACACACACACACACACACACACACACACACACACACACACACACACACACACACACACACACACACACACACACACACACACACACACACACACACACACACACACACACACACACACACACACACACACACACACACACACACACACACACACACACACACACACACACACACACACACACACACACACACACACACACACACACACACACACACACACACACACACACACACACACACACACACACACACACACACACACACACACACACACACACACACACACACACACACACACACACACACACACACACACACACACACACACACACACACACACACACACACACACACACACACACACACACACACACACACACACACACACACACACACACACACACACACACACACACACACACACACACACACACACACACACACACACACACACACACACACACACACACACACACACACACACACACACACACACACACACACACACACACACACACACACACACACACACACACACACACACACACACACACACACACACACACACACACACACACACACACACACACACACACACACACACACACACACACACACACACACACACACACACACACACACACACACACACACACACACACACACACACACACACACACACACACACACACACACACACACACACACACACACACACACACACACACACACACACACACACACACACACACACACACACACACACACACACACACACACACACACACACACACACACACACACACACACACACACACACACACACACACACACACACACACACACACACACACACACACACACACACACACACACACACACACACACACACACACACACACACACACACACACACACACACACACACACACACACACACACACACACACACACACACACACACACACACACACACACACACACACACACACACACACACACACACACACACACACACACACACACACACACACACACACACACACACACACACACACACACACACACACACACACACACACACACACACACACACACACACACACACACACACACACACACACACACACACACACACACACACACACACACACACACACACACACACACACACACACACACACACACACACACACACACACACACACACACACACACACACACACACACACACACACACACACACACACACACACACACACACACACACACACACACACACACACACACACACACACACACACACACACACACACACACACACACACACACACACACACACACACACACACACACACACACACACACACACACACACACACACACACACACACACACACACACACACACACACACACACACACACACACACACACACACACACACACACACACACACACACACACACACACACACACACACACACACACACACACACACACACACACACACACACACACACACACACACACACACACACACACACACACACACACACACACACACACACACACACACACACACACACACACACACACACACACACACACACACACACACACACACACACACACACACACACACACACACACACACACACACACACACACACACACACACACACACACACACACACACACACACACACACACACACACACACACACACACACACACACACACACACACACACACACACACACACACACACACACACACACACACACACACACACACACACACACACACACACACACACACACACACACACACACACACACACACACACACACACACACACACACACACACACACACACACACACACACACACACACACACACACACACACACACATATATATATATATATATATATATATATATATATATTGCAGTTGCTGCCTGGCGGCTTCAGGCATCAGACGTACGCGAGGTACAACGAGTCACGGGGGTGAGAGCACGGTGAGTGAGATCTATGACCTGCTGTTCCTACACATACACATGGAGAGGCAGCAGCTCCTGGCACGGATGCAGCAGCTGCGCCAGCTGCTCGTCTACTTGTACCCGTTGCCACAGCCGAAGGAGGCCGCCATTCCCTTGTTGGCCGCGCCGCCGCCGCCTCGACAGCTGGGCCCGTTGAAAGTGCCGTCGACTCCGCTTGTGAACGGGATGCCCGAGTCGGCCGGCTCTGGCGCTCGGCTGCGACAGGGGACAGGCCCAGCCATGGTAGGTGAAGCGGAGCCGGAGCAGGAGCCGGAGCGGGAGGAGGCTCCACAGCAGGAGCCAGAGCATGAGGAGGAGTCTGAGGAGCAGGAGCCGGTGGCCGGGCCGGCAGCTGGGCCGCAGAGGCGGGAGCTCACCTGCCGTCACTGCTGGAGACGTATTGATAAATGTAACTTTGATAGGCCTTTTATTTTGTGTATCGGGTCGTCGCTGGATTCGGGGTTCGGTGAGCCGCTGAATCTGTCCAGGCGTTAATGTCTATAAGATCGTGTGATCACTTCTTCAGCTGAATCCAGCCTTATGTTACTCACTGAGGGATTCGACTCGTTTTACATTGTCATATTCTCACTTAGACATTTCGCTAGCATGCCATCGTTTTATTACTTGTTTTGTCTCTACTGTAGTTTTACTGTTACAATTTCATTGTGCCTATTTTAGCTCCACTTGGCCATCCATTCCATTCCAAAGTATGCACATTTATGCCTTCACGTAATTTCGTTCTTAATCACATATCCAATAAAAGATAGAACGAAGTTTTACCGTATGCTCATATTAAGATGAAATACAAAAGGAAATCCACAGTATTGAGAATGTACTTATATTCCTTAGTTCTTCGCTTGGACAACATCTCGTCTGATCGGGATGGACCCGCAGCAGCAGCAGCGGTAGCAGCTGATGGAGGAGGAGAGCGCCAGCGCCTGCAGGTGCGCGGTTTCTAGGAGGCTTCACAGGTAAGATCAATACAATTTATCCTGCCTGATATTACGCAGTTGAGCATGAGTGTTACGTATTTATTGTTATCGAGGCGTTGCAAATATAAAACTGACTGAAGCTCATCAGAGATGTTGTCCAAGCGAAGAACTCATTAATATAAATGTGTCCTCAATACTGTGATTTTTGTTTGTATTTGATCTTAATATGAGCAAAATGTTAAACTTCGTTCTACTTTGTATTGAATAGGTGATTAAGAAATAAATTACGTGAGGGAATATGTGCATACTTTGGAATGGAGTGAATTACCAATTGGTGCTAAAATACGCACAAGTAAATTGTATTGTATTGTACTAAAAACAAATCATCCACCAAACAGTGGCTATTACGGTTTTGAGTCGAACATTGGTGAAGGAGCACAAAGACGGGTTCAAATTAAAAAAAGCATTTTTTTTGGAAAAATCCACAAAAAAATCAAAATTTTCAAAGATATTAGAAAAACCGGAATATATGTCAGAGAACTGAGTATGGGCAATACCCATACCTAATTGAAAAGCAATATCTTCATTTTTGACTGAGTGATGGCTTCCTAAGTGTAAGAAACTGATGAGGTAATTTTCTTAAATAACGTTTTTTTGACATTTTTGGACAAGATGCGAACAAATAATTACCTTTTTGTATTTTTGAGCCAAAACTGGTCTAGGAACATGCCTTTTTATTTACATTTATCAATTTATAATTTTGAGGTTTTCTGAAGAGCAAAATCGCTGTTCTGGACGTGGTAAATCCGAGATCATTCACTTGCCCTGGAAGGTCACCCGTTGATCTGAAACCTAAAAATCGCATACTGTTATATTCCTCTTATGACAGGCAACATGCTGGTTCTTATTGCATTGCTCTAAGTTGCTTGGTTGGGAATTTAACAGGCCTGTCAGGCCCCCCCCCCCCCCCCCGTAGGGCGAAGGTGAAAAAAGCTCCCGTAGGGCGAGGGTTAACCCTCGCCCTACGGGGGGCCTGACAGGCCCCCCCCCCCCCCCCCTGAGATTTTTCTTGAAAATTTTGACACATGGGGTGGATCTTGCTGAAATTTTTGGTAGTTTACAACAATTATACGTAGGCTGTAAAAAATTAATTGAAATTGGTTAAGTAGTTTGGGAGATAATAATGTTTTGATGACGTCATGTGGGTAAAAAATAATAAATATTGGAAAACTCGTAGAAAACAGAGTTTTAAAGCAAATTGCACGCGCCATGCACCAAAGATACAAAATGACATTATCTTTAAAATGGCTATCTCGGATGTCCAATGCTTTTTTTTAAAATCCACACAAAATCAAAATTTTCAAAGATATTAGAAAAAACGGAATATATGTGAAAGAACTGAGTATGGACAATACCCATATCAAATTTCAAAGTAATATCTTCATTTTTAACTGAGTGATGGCTTCCTAAGTGTAAGAAACTGATGAAGTCATTGTTTTTATAACTTTTTTACATTTTTGGACAAGATACGAACAAATAATTACCTTTTTTGTATTTCTGAACCAAAACTGGTCTAGGAACATGCCTTTTTATTTACATTTATCCATTTCTAATTTTGAGGTTTTCTGATGAGCAAAATCGCTGTTCGGGACGTGGTAAATCCGAGGTCATTCACTGACCTGGAAGGTCACCCGTTGACCTGAAACATAAAAATCGCAACCTAAAACCCCTCCGTAGGGCGAAGGTGAAAAAAGCTCCCGTAGGGCGAGGGTTAAATGAGCGAACACATGGATTGTTGACTATTTGTAAAATCCTGTTTTCCAATAGATATAATAAATTGCCAAATAAAATAAAATAAAATTAAATTAAATCAAATCCAGCGATGATCAGAGACTAGAAATCAGAGGCCTATCACAATTGCAGTCCTCAATTCGTCTCCAGCAGCGACGGCAGGAGACCTCCCGCCTCTGCGGCCCAGCTGCCGGCCCGGCCACCGACTCCTGCTCCTGCTCCGCTTCGCCTACCATGGCTGGGCCCGCCCCCTGGCGCAGCCGAGCGCCAGAGGCGGCCCACTCGAGCGGGTCCACCTGGCGATGCAGCGTCGACGGGGCCATCCAGAGAATGGCGGCCTCCTGCGGCTGCGGCGCCGGGTACATATACACGAGCAGCTGGCGCAGAAGCTGCATCCGCGCCTGGAGCTGCTGCCGATCCTGGTTTATTTGCAGGAGCACCAGCTCATGCAGCTCACAGAGCTTTCGCTGCTCTGTCTCGTTCAGCGTTTCGAATGGCCTGAAGCCGCCAGGCAGCAACTGCAAACAAAAACAGAATTCAAGCCAATTGCTCTGAAATTAGGTTCTAGGAAAGGGAACAAGATATCTGGAGGAAACATTTACATTCAGTTTTATCTATTATATCTTAATAATATATCTATTATTATTCAGTTTCATTAGATCAGTTGTATTGATCTTACCTGTGGATGCATGCCTGCTATAAACCGCGCAGCTGCAGGCACCTGTGATCTTCCCTCTTCCTCCCTCATCAGCTGCTGCTGCTGCTGCTGCTGCCTCTGCTGCTGCTGCTGCTGCTGCTGCTGCTGCTGCTGCCTCTGCTGCTGCTGCGGTTGCTGCGGTTGCTGCTGCTGCTGCTGCTGCTGGCGCTGTTGCTGCTGCCGCGGCTGCTGACGTTGCTGCAGCGGCTGCTCCTCCTCCCCCTCAGACTCCGATGCTGAGTCCTGCCCGGCATTGTTGAAGCGGAAAGAGGCTGGGTGTCGCCCGAACCGGGAGTTCTCCCGGGACATGTTCACCTGGAAATAATCAGTCAGGCGCTCAGTGCGAGACCGGGGGGGGGGGGCGGACGGGCGAGAAGGCGTGGGACGCAAGAGGGGGGATGGGGCACAGGGACAGGGGCCTGGTCCGTGGCCGTCTGTTTATAAGAAAAAGGATGGTCAGTTAGTCAAAGTGGGGACAAATGTGACATTGTGACATCCTCAATTCAACATTCTTGAATAAAGTGGCATATCTAAGCATATTAATGCTAACCTTTATTAACCCGCGACCTCCTGGGGGGCGCTATTTTTTGCCCACCCCCCTCCAGTTATTTTGCAATAACTCCTGAACGAACACCGGTATCGTCACCAAACTTGCAGTACCTTCTCTGACACCAACTCCACACATGTTGGCATAAGGAAAAATATGAGGTCATGATAGGTCAACCAGGAATTACGTCAGAGTGACGTCATGTTCTTCGGTTTTTGTTGCAAAATAATGGTTTTCTGAAAACGCTGTCAAAGATACGATGTTTGGTATAAACTAAATTGGCTTACATCAAATTACTAACAATAAACCGGGCTATGCAATTGATTTATCGGATTTTTGATTTTTTGAATTCAAAATTTTGAGAAATCCAAATACATCTTTTTTTTTGTTTTTGCATAATTTTCAAGAAAAAATCAGAATTATCCAAAACCAGAAAAAAAATTATTGAGACGTGTGTGGTGAATATATTTACAGAGTTTCAAGTTGATATCTTCAAAAATGACTGACTTATGACCTTTAAATGACAAAAATCGACCACCGCTCACAGCATTACTAAGCATAAAAAATCCGTTTTTCTTTTTACTTCTATTTATATGGAACAAACAATCTTCTAAGGTCATTTTTCGCGTTCTAGACGAAAACAAACCTATAAACATGTGCTACAACGCCTATTGACCGTAATCTGCAGTTTGACCTCGTAACCTCGGTTGACCTTGACCTGACCAAAGGTCATAAACAGCTTAGAAAGGTACTTAGAAGTGTCAGACACACGAATCATACCGATTTATCGACAGCTTATGCGTTTAATAGTGCAATTTTGCGCGACAATTCCATCCATTGAGGCCTTCCGACACGGTCCACCATTTTGTACTTGATCTGACCTGTGACGTCATCGGTTACCCCGAGGTCAACAAAAACATTATGTTTCCCTCGATATATTTTCCAGGGATATCGAATGCCGTTTGAATTTTTACATTCGGTCCAGTAGTTCCGGAGATCGAGGGAGGCAAAAAAGTGCGAGACCGGGGAGGGGGCGGACGGGCGAGAAGGCGTGGGACGCAAGAGGGGGGTTGGGGCACAGGGACAGGGGCCTGGCCCGTGGCCGTCTGTTTATAAGAAAAAGGATGGTCAGTTAGTCAAAGTGGGGACAAATGTGACATTGTGACATCCTCAATTCAACATTCTTGAATAAAGTGGCATATCTAAGCATATTAATGCTAACCTTTATTAACCCGCGACTTACTGGGGGGGGCGCTATTTTTTGCCCACCCCCTCCAGTTATTTTGCAATAACTCCTAAACCAACACCGGTATCGTCACCAAACTTGCAGTACCTTCTCTGACACCAATTCCACACATGTTGGCATAAGAAAAAATATGAGGTCATGATAGGTCAACCAGGAATTACGTCAGAGTGACGTCATGTTCTTCGGTTTTTGTTGCAAAATAATGGTTTTCTGAAAACGCTGTCAAAGATACGATGTTTGGTATAAACTAAATTGGATTATATCAAATTACTGACAATAAACCGGGCTATGCAATTGATTTATCGGATTTTTTATTTTTAATTCAAAATTTTGAGAAATCCAAATACATCTCTTTTTTTTCAAAATTTTCAAGAAAAAATCAGAATTATCCAAAAGCCGGAAAAAAAATTATCGAGACGTGCGCGGTGAATATATTTACAGAGTTTCAAGTTGATATCTTCAAAAATTACTGACTTATGACCTTTAAATGACAAAAATCGACCACCGCTCACAGCATTACTAAGCATAAAAAATCCGTTTTTCTTTTTACTTCTATTTATATGGAACAAACAATCTTCTAAGGTCATTTTTCGCGTTCTAGACGAAAACAAACCTATAAACATGTGCTACAACGCCTATTGACCGTAATCTGCAGTTTGACCTCGTAACCTCGGTTGACCTTGACCTGACCAAAGGTCATAAACAGCTTAGAAAGGTACTTAGAAGTGTCAGACACACGAATCATACCGATTTATCGACAGCTTATGCGTTTAATAGTGCAATTTTGCGCGACAATTCCATCCATTGAGGCCTTCCGACACGGTCCACCATTTTGTACTTGATCTGACCTGTGACGTCATCGGTGACCCCGAGGTCATCAACAACATTATGTTTCCCTAGATATATTTTCCAGGGATATCGAATGCCGTTTGAATTTTTACATTCGGTCCAGTAATTCCGGAGATCGAGGGAGGCAAAAATAGCCCCCTCCACCCCCCTCCACCCCCCTCCACCCCCCTCCCCCCCGGAAGTCGCGTTATGAAATATACCCCAGTAGCTCGCTGGTTATTGATGATGATGAGTGGGGATTCATGGCGATGCAACAAAACTAACCTCCATTGAACACAATCAAATGATTTGCATTGATCCAATTCAGGATTCATTGAGCTACTCACAATTCATTTGTACACCTAAAGAAGACATGAGGAAACGCTGTCACTGACCACGTTGTTCTTACCCTTAGACACCGCTGGTAGCGGCACCCCTGGCACGACCGTCGTTTCGCCAAGCGTATGTCGCAGTTGCCGCCCTTTGCACACTCTGGCTCCCCTGGCCCACGGTTGGCTCTTAGAAAGAAGGACTGAAATGAGAGAAACGCGTCGTCTATTACAATTTCTATAACGCGTAGAGATATAACGTACAATTTTTATAACGTACTGTGATACAAACATCGAGACAGAACGATAGAATAGAACGATAGTTGATCTCGACTCAAGAGTCTGTGAGTCAAATTTGACTGACCCTCGCTTGAGGCTCATTCCACGTCAGATCGCACAATAATGGGCAGTTTTGAACCCGACCCCTTTCATTTGCGATGAAATTTGGGGCACGTGTAGTACCCAATGAACGATCATCATGCACAAACTTTTAGCTCCATTCGACCTCTGAGGTCAGAGTTATCTTAGGTCGCACGTTTTTGTCGACATTGTATCATCCAAAAGTGCGTAGTGGAAAGTGGGGTATAGTGGACCACCGGGGCAAAGCAAACCACCCATCTGCTGTTTTTACACTGGCGGATCAAGCTGTCGGTTTGGGAGGGGGCAACTTTTTGTGGCAAAAAGTACAGTTATTTTTTTTCTCCGCGGATTTGGGCCGGTCACCTTATTTTGGTATTCTAGCTTAAGAAATGCACTTTTCAAATTCACAAAAAAAAATCAGTTTTGTTTTTGTCAGTTTTCAAAAAAAAAATGGGTTCAAAAACCCAAAATTTCGCAAATCCAAGATAATCATTTTGACGAAAATGTCATTTACATTCATTTGACGTGTTTTATTTGCAATTTACGTGAAATCTACTTTCTACGATTTTCCCAACATTTATCGTTTTCCATCAAAAATGGCATGACATGACGTAATTAAAACGTCATTATCTTCCAAAACACTACATCAATGTAATTGAAAGTTAATGAGCAGACATATACTTGATGCAGGACAAGGTACTGAAAGTTTCACGTTGATATCTATCATAGTTTTCTGGTTATTGATAAAATCCGGGAAGGGGCAGATACTTCTGATAAGGTTTGAGCTAGAAGTACCTATCTCAACATAGTACCTACCTATAGTTTGTTTTAATTTGATTGCACAATTGCCATTCAGTTGCTGGCACTAAGTCCCAAAAATCAATGTATTGACGCGTCAATTTTGTTCTGCGAAGTGGGCGGAGCTTGTCACAGGTACTGACTGTACTTAAAAATAAAAAAAATTGACAATTATTAACAACATTTCACTAAAAACAACTAGTCCTCATGGAAAATGGCCAGTCTCCAAAAATAATCACACCATCTGATGCACAACTGTTTACTCCATCCACATCGGTCACAACTCAAACTGTTTACGTAAGTTGCTTTGGTTTGTTTCGGGAAAGATTGAGACGCCATCAGGGTCGTAGGCAGGATTTCTCCCAGGGGGGGGGGGGGCAAATGGAATCAGAGGGGCCCTCGTAGCCAAGGAGGGACCCACGTAATTAAAACAGTACAGTATGTTGTATGTTGTAAAACAACGTCAAAAATAACTTTCGACAACGAATTTTATTTTTTATTTTTGGGAGTCAAAAACTTAAAATTTCGAAAATCCGCGATAGCTATTTTCAATATAATTTCATTTCCGTTCTTCCCGCATTTTGTTTTGCAATTTGCTTCAAAACTCGATTGTCTACAATGTCAAATATTGATTGTTTTTCAACCAAAAATGGCATGACATGACGTGATTAAAACTAGCATCATCATATCACCATCATCATATGGTTTTCAAGTTATGGGGAAAATCAGGGGGGCAGATTCTGCCACCTTCAGCGGGGTGCGGGTCAAAATAATATCATGAATGTTCTTCAATTCGTATTAAGGAAACAACACAGTACGTACATGCCGATTGTGCACATCTGCGACGAAGTTACAAAATCTCTACAAAATAACGAAAAGAACTGCTCCTTATATCATGAGTTATAGAAAGCTTTGGATATCGTTTCCTTGGAAATTTTCCTGAAAAAAACACACCACATTGTGATGCGAGGGGTTTCTACAACACGATAGTGTCATATCTTAACACGCGCCCTGGAGGGCCTCTGATAATTACACGCCCTGGAAGGGGGGCGGATTCCGCACCCCCCTAAGATCTTGAAAACCACGCAACGTAGCGACAAGCGGAAAACGGCATTAGATAGCTCGAGACAAGCTCTATAAGAGTATGTCTGTCTTTGTTTTTAGGTTAGGTCAATATGGAGGTCACCAGAGGTCATCAAAGGTCAGATTTTCCTGTTTTAAGACTTAGCTCCAGAAACCCCTAAATATTTCGGGAACTATGATAGTTAGGAACAAACGGAAAACCAATCGAAAGCTCTTGAAATATGCAATCGCCATTCCAGTCATCAAATGTGAGCTCAGGTCAATATTGTAGTCTCCAGAGGTCGTCAAATGTCACAAAACTGTCTGTCAAAACGATTTTACGCAAATAACTTTTTACCTAATGAAGGTAAGCCACTATTTTTTTTACGCCATCGTGGTTGTCTTCGTCAATGCGCTTCTAATCAAATCGTAGAGATGAGAAACATGTTTACATGTTTTCCAGAATTAGAAAGATTTCCACTGGGGGGGGTCACTCAGAGAAGTACGGCCAACGTGTTTGTCCGGATGTGTGTCCAGACAAGATCTTTGACCACCTCTGCAGGTCGACGCTGCGGTTATTGGTTTCGAAGATAAACAGGGGGAAGGGTCCGAAAAAACGCCCCCACCCCCCCCACCCCCACCCAGCCACATGGCGTTCGCCTAAAACCTCCAGCAATGCTGGGTTAATACTCGTACATTTCAAAGCTTTGTACTCCCCACAGGACGTTACTAGCATAAAATAACCACCCTAAAAACAACTGAGAACTTTGACTGTCTTCCTTCGAGAGCCTCACCTGTAGCTCGACCGGCAGACCACCCCTACCACCACAGGACCTCTAAAAGATATCAGAGGCCCTCTACAGATCGGCATGGGCTTCTAAAGGCCGCCAGATGGCCATCTACGATCGGCAT
>JAXIVJ010017750.1:0-25254 GCA_036785665.1 Chirona hameri | reverse complement strand
CATAATGCGTTGTGAGTCGTGACTGTGCAGTCGGCGCCCCAGCATGCCTCGCAGGGGGGGGGGGGGGGGGCTGCGAGTGCAGGTGTCGCCTCTCGAGTCGTGAGTGCCGGCGGCACCCCTTTGGATCGGAAATGAGGCCCCTTTTGGACTGCAGATGACGACCCCAACAGCCGTATCCTCCCCTTCCCGAAATGTGTTTTCTGGTTGTGCGCCTGGACTGATCCCTTTGATTCACCACTGTACCCGTCATGATGCACCGAAGCGATGGGTACCATTTGAATGTCTGTGCGATTTACCGTTTGCAAGTTATTGGCTGATATTTCCTTTCCTTCCTTGATAAACTTTCCCTATTTTTTTCTTCATTGTGAAATCTGTTTACGGCAGCGCAGTTGCTATAGCAGAAGACCGACATAAACCGCGATGTTTTGTTTTACGTCGCGTGATTTTGAGTTCAGACCTCACAGGCAGTCATGAATAGGTATGTCCAATGTTAATGTGCAACAGGGGTGGATCTAGGAGGGGCAAAAGGGCCATGCCTCCCCCAAAGGTCCTGAAACTATGATTTGCCCCCCCCAAACAAAAAAAAACGGTCGGACGTACAGTTGTAAAAATTGTCTTGGGAGCAGTTCGAATCCAGCTATCCACAATGAAAAACTTGAAAATTTCGCGCCGCTTCGCGGCATGACACAAAATACGCAATTGCTTATACAAATTTGGCAAATGGGAAAATGAATTCATTAAGTGTCTGACAGAGTCTCTCCTTGGCGGTACCTAATTGCTAGCCCAATCCCTTCATAAAATATTAACTTGCAAGTGGGATACGTTTTTAGCTAGTCTGCCCAGTTCCGAAAAAAGGGCGACGCGACCGCAAAGACGCGGACATCGGCACCCGGTAGCTGCTCCAGCGGTGCCCAACTTGCTGGACCGAAGACCAGGCCAGGACCATCTCCCCAAGCCATCTCGCCCCAGGCTCCTCCAGATCCGCAGGGACCATTTCTGTGCGGAAAAGTAATTCTGCCTCTTGCTGCTTTCAAACCATTTGCACTGTTACCAGTTGTTTGTTACAGTTCGGTACATACATAGTTGTTTGTTACAGTTCGGTACATACATTCGGTGTATGTATACAGTTATTATTATCATATGTACTATTGAGCGCTGACTGCCGCCGGTTATCGTGATTTACTATCCGAAGAATATATATATGAAAAACTACTTCAATTTCAATATTTTGCATCATACCGAGATGTGCAACCAGGAATAGGGGTTACCTGAGGCTTGGCTCCACTCACGGTCTGGTTACAATATTACAATTTCGTTTTCCACGACCCAAAACTAAAATTTTCACGCCGCTTCGCGGCGTCACATCAGTGGCCATCGTCATAACGAGCCATCGCCATCGTCTTCGGTTCGTTGTAACGGTGAATTGAGTGAATAGCATGTTTAGCTTCTTATTCTCTACAAGGCCCACTGCCTATGTTACTGGGTTTTATCAGTCAAACCCGTACAAATTTCGCGCCGCTTCGCGGCGCTAAATAACAAGTACCTACTATAACATGAAAATCCACATTAAAAATGCTGCAAAGGCTTAAAACTACACCAATACCAAAATGGGGTATATTTTTTCGTCATTTCAGCCGACCCATCCACTCAAAAATTATCGGCGACGCCCCTGGGTACAGCTGACAATTGACATAGTTTTGCTTATTGTAAGGCAATGTCGGAACAATACAAACTGTAAGCTGACATCTTTCCTTTTTCGATATCCAAAAGGGTCGAAAAGCGAAAAACACACAAAAATATCCAAATAAAGACATCATTAGAAATCGTGTGGTTGCAAAATAAAGTGGCCCAAATCCGGTAAGAAATTCGAAATTGGGGTAGGCAATGTCCGCTAAAAACGGTTTGCCCCCCCCCCCCCCAAGCAAATAAACAACAACAACAAAAAACGGCCGGCTGGATCCGCCCTTGATGTGCAATATGCAGTCCTTGAATAAGCGCGCGGCTGTGCGGGTGTATGTTTGTAGTTGTCAAAGCGGTATTTTTTCGATTGAAAACCAATACAAAATTGAATTGCCCGCTGCGTAACGTCGACATTTATACTCGATATTTCGTCTTGATTCGTCGATATCTATATATTCATGGTTCACCACCTCACCTCTTTTCATGTGAAAGAGGAACCTGAAAATTAAGAAAGTGCAATCAGGAGCGGATCCAGGGGGCAAGGGGCCACGGCCGCCCGAAAGGTCCTGAAACCATGATTTGTCCCCCCCCCCCCCACCCAAAAAAAACCACGGTCGCCGGACGTGCATACCTAGTTTTTTTTTTGGGGGGGGGGAGAATACGCAACTGGATTCCCCCCTCCCCCTGAATGAAATCCAGCCAATTCATGGGGTTTGCGCCCCTCTAGGCCGGGGCACCCCCTCTGGGTATGGCGCCCCCTTGGCAGTGGACCCCCCCCCCCCCTCCACCTTTTAGAAGGTAGCGACGCCTCTGTGCGATAATGTGGGGTTCTTTGGCCTGACTGACGTGAAATTTGGTGGGTAGCTTAACCCGCGCACTGCAGGGGCTTTGCGCCGAACACGAACTGCAGGGGGATACGTTTTTAGCAGGGGGGGGCGGTTGATTCCCCCCCCCCCCCCCCCTGAGATCTCGAAAACTACGCTACGTAGCGAAAAGCGGAAAACGGCATTTGATAGCTTCATACATGTTCTATCGAAAGTATGTCAGTATTGTTTTAAGTCAGGTCAAAATTGAGGTCACCAGAGGTCATTAAAGGTCAAATTTTCCAGTTTTTTCCTGTTTTAGACATCGCTCCAGAAATTCCCATATATCTAAAAAAAACTATGCTAGTTAGAAACAAACCGAAAAAAGCAAATGCCAGCCAGTGAAATTTGCAATCGCTAAGGTGTCCTCAAATTTGATCTCAGGTCAATATTTGAGGCTCCAGAGGTCAAAAAAGAAAAAATACGTTTTTTTTCAAAATTGTTTTTCGCTATTAACTTGTTATGTAATAAAGATAACGGAAAACTGTTTACACCATTGTGTTTATCTTGTCAAAGCGCTTTGAATGATGTACATGGTGACCTTTTTAAGTTAACTTAATTTGTTTTACCTCGGGTCAAGGTCAAGTGGTGACCCAAGTATGGCATGTTGCATATAAAAAGACGTGTCTCGACGAGACAAACACATTGATGTCTGTTTCACTCCTCTATCTGCATTATGTCGGGAGTTATTGACAAAAAAAGTGATGGTGACCTCGCATGACCTCAAATGACCCAATAGGGGTCACTGAACAAAACTTACACTTGGATCATCAAGAATATCCTATAATAACATGATCCAGAAGTAATTGGACTAATATCATGCATATCCTTACTTAGCATTTGTATATTTCCCCATTGACTTATTATGGGGAGGCTACGAAATTGACCTGACCTTAGGTCACCGATATCAAAATTCCGAGATAAACTGATTGTAAGTACTTGTGCCCTCATGACATCCTGTAAGTTTCAAACTGATCGGTGAAAAACTCTGGCTTTGGCACAACTGCAAAAAAAATGGAGGTGGGGTCACTTGACCTGGTCTGGTGACCTGACCTGAGATGACCAGAGTTTTTTTTTCTTCAAAGTGTGCGCAATTGATGTCCTGACAGGTGTGCGAAAACACGGCGCCGCTGCGCGCCGCCGTTTTTTCGCTATCTTTGAAAAATCTGAGGGAGGGGGGGGGGGGGCGGAAATCAACCCCCCCCCCCCTGCAGTGCGCGGGTTAAGTTTAACGAATTCAATCACCTTCCGGTTTTTCAGCTCGACCTGACCTCGCATGACCTAACATGACCTGGCAATATTGTATGACCCACAGATACGTATTACCTATGTTAGGTCTTAGGAACCGTTCATAAATAACGTTACGCTATTTTGACTATTCCCCCCATGTTACGCTTCGGCTGGCGACCCCCCCCCCCCCCCCCCCCCCGAGCTTAGCGTAATTTATGAACGCCCCTTAATCCGCCCTTGACTGGGGTATCAGCCGAACGCCATTGATTGTGGGGGAGGGCGTTAAACGACCCCCCCCCCCCCCCGTTATCTTCCGAACCAATGATCGCAGCGAGACACGAAAGCCGGCATTCGAAAGCTCTCAATGAGACGCCGCATCTAAAGCACACTCAAAATTTTCAAATTGAGGTCACGTGTCAGGTCACGGTCAGATCAAAGGTAAACATCGAGGTATTTGGGTGCATGGGCCATACTTTCCATCCAAAGCCTTCCATTGAGACCATGATCACCCAAAGCGCTCTCAAAGGTATAATACACATCCCGCATGAGCTAAAGTGAGATTGTTGGCAAAGGTCAAGGTCACAAAAGGTCACTATTCGCAAAATATCTACGAAAGTCATGCGACATGTTTTATGGGTGTAGTATAGTATTGTATACACGTATAATTATATAGTGATAGTCATTTTACCACCTGACTTCATTTAAGTAAATTTAGTTTCAAGTTCAAGTCAAGGTCAGCCTCAGGTCAAATCAGGTCAAAATTCGAAATGAATAAATATAAATAACAAATGCTTCTGGACCAGTTTTGCCTCCGAAATGCAGCGGTGACGTTCGTTTGGTCGTAACTGGTCATTTGAGAGAAAACAAATCAATACAAATACGCCATGAGTTACCCATGCTTTAGAAGCCATGTCAGTATAAAAAAAAACGTTGATATTGTTTTGAAATTCAGTTTGGGAATTACCCATATGTGGTTTTCTAACATATATTCCGTTCTTTATATCTTTGAAAAGTTTGATTTTGAGGGCATTAATCCCCCCCCCCCCCATTTTTTCTTCTTCCTAATTTGACCGACTGACTGCTGGTGTTGTGAGAACCAGATAGGAGCTCAGGGCGGGACCGACTGACTGCTGGTGTTGTGAGAACCAGATAGGAGCTCAGGGCGGGACCGACTGACTGCTGGTGTTGTGAGAACCAGATAGGAGCTCAGGGCGGGACCGACTGACTGCTGGTGTTGTGAGAACCAGATAGGAGCTCAGGGCGGGACCGACTGACTGCTGGTGTTGTGAGAACCAGATAGCTCAGGGCGGGACCGACTGACTGCTGGTGTTATGAGAACCAGATAGGAGCTCAGGGCGGGACCGACTGACTGCTGGTGTTGTGAGAACCAGATAGCTCAGGGCGGGACCGACTGACTGCTGGTGTTATGAGAACCAGATAGGAGCTCAGGGCGGGACCGACTGACTGCTGGTGTTATGAGAACCAGATAGGAGCTCAGGGCGGGACCGACTGACTGCTGGTGTTGTGAGAACCAGATAGGAGCTCAGGGCGGGACCGACTGACTGCTAGTGTTGTGAGAACCAGATAGGAGCTCAGGGCGCGACCGACTGACTGCTGGGTAGGTGTTGTGAGCACCAGGTGTTGTGAGCTCAGTATCCTAGCATTGCGAAATTTGGGTGGAAAACTACACCCTATGGAGTATGGATACCATTTTCCCACTCTTTTTGTCGAGTTTTACTGTGAATTTTCCACTTTTTATTCTAAAATGTATCAGATGATACTGATTTATGGATGTAATGATAGGGACAGCCTATGTAGGGAAAGACAGGTAAGAGTTGGCATACGTGGCATAGCATAGATGGCATAGCATATTGGCATCGCATACTAATTCTGGTGAGCGGGTAATTGTGTATTGATAAAGCAGAGTACATACGTTTTGTGGCTGAATTTCCCACTCTAAATGCTTACTTGTAATCAGCATTTTGCACTCCGTACCCAAGCTCCAAAGCAATCCTACGGTCCTGCAGGAGCTTGAATTGAGAAGAAAAAACGTATACAGGGATCCAATCCTTCATTGGGAAGTAGATCCCAGATCCGCTATGATCCTGGATTTGGAAAACTAATATCAGGAATTTATTCCGAAAAATATATACATATTTCAACTGACCGTCGATATCACCTACTAACCGTTGGTGGTTTTCAGGTACTCGGCGAACTTTTTCTTCTCGTACTCGACGCTCTGCGCTATGATGTGAGGTCGGACCTGCTGGATGGCGAAGTTGGCCATGTCGATTCGCATCAGCTCCAGCGTCTGATGACAGAGTCACAGAGAGTCAGAGTCACACTCAGGGCGGAACAGAGTCAAGAGAGTCAGAGTCAGAGTCACACTCAGGGCGGAACAGAGTCACAGAGAGTCAGAGTCACACTCAGGGCGGAACAGAGTCAAGAGAGTCAGAGTCAGAGTCACGCTCAGGGCGGAACAGTCAAGAGAGTCAGAGTCACACTCGGCGGAACAGAGTCAAGAGAGTCAGAGTCACACTCAGGGCGGAACAGAGTCAAGAGAGCCAGAGTCAGAGTCACACTCAGGGCGGAACAGAGTCACAGAGAGTCAGAGTCAGAGTCACACTCAGGGCGGAACAGAGTCAAGAGAGTCAGAGTCAGAGTCACGCTCACGGCGGAACAGAGTCAAGAGAGTCAGAGTCAGAGTCACACTCAGGGCGGAACAGAGTCAAGAGAGCCAGTCAGAGTCACACTCAGGGCGGAACAGAGTCACAGAGAGTCAGAGTCACACTCAGGGCGGAACAGAGTCAAGAGAGCCAGAGTCAGAGTCACACCCAGGGCGGAACAGAGTCACAGAGAGCCAGAATCAGTCACACTCGGCGGAACAGAGTCAAGAGAGCCAGAGTCACAGTCACACTTAGGGCAGAACAGAGTCAAGAGAGCCAGAGTCAGAGTCACACTCAGGGCGGAACAGAGTCAAAAGAGTCAGAGTCACACTCAGGGCGGAACAGAGTCAAGAGAGTCAGTCACATTCAGGGCGGAACAGAGTCAAGAGAGCCAGAGTCAGAGTCACACTCAGGGCGGAACAGTCACAGAGAGTCAGAGTCAGAGTACACTCAGGGCGGAACCGAGTCAAGAGAGTCAGAGTCAGTCACACTCAGGGACGAACAGTCAAGAGAGCCAGAGTCAGAGTCACACTCAGGGTGGAACAGAGTCAAGAGAGTCAGAGTCACACTCAGGGCGGAACAGAGTCAAGAGAGCCAGAGTCAGATACACACTCAGGGCGGAACAGAGTCAAGGGAGTCAGAGTCAGAGTCACACTCAGGGTGGAACAGAGTCAAGAGAGTCAGAGTCACACTCAGGGCGGAACAGAGTCAAGAGAGTCAGAGTCACACTCAGGGCGGAACAGAGTCAAGAGAGCCAGAGTCAGAGTCACACTCAGGGTGGAACAGAGTCAAGAGAGTCAGAGTCACACTCAGGGCAGAACAGAGTCAAGAGAGCCAAAGTCAGAGTCACACTCAGGGCGGAACAGAGTCAAGAGAGCCAGAGTCAAGAGTCACACTCAGGGCGGAACAGAGTCAAGAGAGTCAGAGTCAGAGTCACACTCAGGGCGGAACAGAGTCACAGAGAGTCATAGTCAGAGTCACACTCAGGGTGGAACAGAGTCAAGAGAGTCAGAGTCAGAGTCACACTCAGGGCGGAACAGAGTCAAGAGAGTCAGAGTCAGAGACACACTCAGGGCGGAACAGTCACACTCAGGGCGGAACAGAGTCACAGAGAGTCAGAGTCAGTCACACTCAGGGTGGAACAGAGTCAAGAGAGCCAGAGTCAGAGTCACACTCAGGGCGGAACAGAGTCACAGAGAGTCAGAGTCAGAGTCACCCTCAGGGCGGAACAGAGTCAAGAGAGCCAGAGTCACACTCAGGGCGGAACAGAGTCAAGAGAGTCAGAGTCACACTCAGGGCGGAACAGAGTCACACTCAGGGCGGAACAGAGTCAAGAGAGTCAGAGTCAGAGTCATACTTAGGGCGGAACAGGCGGAACAGAGTCAAGAGAGCCAGAGTCAGAGTCACACTCAGGGCGGAACAGAGTCAAGAGATTCATAGTCAGAGTCACACTCAGAGCGGAACTGAGTCAAGAGAGCCATAGTCAGTCACACTCAGGGCGGAACAGAGTCACAGAGAGTCAGAGTCACACTCAGGGCGGAACAGAGTCAAGAGAGCCAGAGTCAGAGTCACACTCAGGGCGGAACAGAGTCAAGAGAGTCAGTCACACTCAGGGCGGAACAGAGTCAAGAGAGTCATAGTCAGAGTCACACTCAGGGCGGAACAGAGTCAAGAGAGCCAGTCAGAGTCACACTCAGGGCGGAACAGAGTCAAGAGAGCCAGAGTCAGAGTCACACTCAGGGCGGAACAGAGTCAAGAGAGTCAGAGTCACAATCAGGGCGGAACAGAGTCAAGAGAGCCAGAGTCAGAGTCACACTCAGGGCGGAACAGAGTCAAAAGAGCCAGTCAGAGTTACACTCAGGGCGGAACAGAGTCAAAAGAGCCAGAGTCAGAGTCACACTCAGGGCGGAACAGAGTCAAGAGAGCCAGAGTCAGAGTCACACTCAGGGCGGAACAGAGTCAAGAGAGCCAGAGTCAGTCACACTCAGGGCGGAACAGAGTCAAGAGAGTCAAGAGAGTCAAGAGTCAGAGTCACACTCAGGGCGGAACAGAGTCAAGAGAGCCAGAGTCAGAGTCACACTCAGGGCGGAACAGAGTCAAGAAGGTCAGAGTCACAATCAGGGCGGAACAGAGTCAAGAGAGCCAGAGTCAGTCACACTCAGGGCGGAACAGAGTCAAGAGAGTCAAGAGAGTCAAGAGTCAGAGTCACACTCAGGGCGGAACAGAGTCAAGAGAGCCAGAGTCAGAGGTACACTCAGGGTGGAACAGAGTCACAGACAGCCAGAGTCAGAGTCACGTTCAGGGCGGAACAGTCAAGAGAGTCAGAGTCAGAGTCACACTCAGGGCGGAACAGAGTCAAGAGAGTCAGAGTCAGAGTCACACTCAGGGCGGAACAGAGTCACATAGAGTCAGAGTCAGTCACACTCAGGGCGGAACAGAGTCACACTCAGGGCAGAACAGAGTCAAGAGAGCCAGAGTCAGAGTCACACTCAGGGCGGAACAGAGTCACAGAGTCAGAGTCAGTCACATTCAGGGCGGAACAGAGTCACAGAGAGTCAGAGTCAGAGTCACACTCAGGGAGGAACACGAAGGCAAACGATCATATTTCGAACCACTGCCGCATCCGTCCAGTACTGCCACCTCGAGCGGGCACCTACAGGCGAATAGCATAGGAGCGTACATGCATAACATAAAACAATGTAATCCTGAAATAGCATTCAAAGCAAGTCATATAGTTACATGAATAACCTTATTAATCGTGCTTTTCCTCTAACGCAATGCAGTTCGCATTGTTTTGCTATGACATATTATATTGTAATATTCAGTTTAATTTACACATTTAATTTTGACAAAACACTGAATATCTAAAAATTTACGACCCACACTTTTCACACAAATCAAAATCCAACCAAATATCCGGAATAGAACCTGAATTCAATCAAACAAACAACGCACCAGCTGACTTCCACTCAGCAGCCAAACATCACAGCGTGGCTCCAGACCAACGTGTCCGGCAGGCGGGTGTCGGCTCACCTCAGTGATGCCCCTGAACACGTCGACGACGGTGCTGCGCTGGCCGAGCTCCCTGATGGTGTCGTCCCGCACCGGCGCGCAGATCCGGGACATGATGGACAACACGAACCCAGAGTACTCGCCGAAGTCTGCAGGCGCGGCACACGGCAGCGCGTCAGAGACACGCCAAATGTCAGGGCGTCAGTGACACTGACAGTATACACTATACAGCTATACACAGCAGAGCAGGACATCACATATAGGGGCGTCAGTGACACTGACAGTATACACTATACAGCTATACACAGCAGAGCAGGACATCACATGTCAGGGCGTCAGTGACACTGACAGTATACACTATACAGCTATACACAGCAGAGCAGGACATCACATGTCAGGGCGTCAGTGACACTGACAGTATACACTATACAGCTATACACAGCAGAGCAGGACATCACATGTCAGGGCGTCAGTGACACTGACAGTATACACTATACAGCTATACACAGCAGAGCAGGACATCACATGTCAGGGCTTCAGTGACACTGACTTTATAGTTATACACAGCAGAGCAGGACATCACATGGCAGGGCGTCAGTGACACCGACAGTATACACTATACAGCTATACACAGCAGAGCAGGACATCACATGTCAGGGCTTCAGTGACACTGACAGTATACACTATACAGCTATACACAGCAGAGCAGGACATCACATGGCAGGGCTTCAGTGACACTGACAGTATACACTATACAGCTATACACAGCAGAGCAGGACATCACATGTCAGGGGTCAGTGACACCGACAGTATACACTATACAGCTATACACAGCAGAGCAGGACATCACATGTCAGGGCGTCAGTGACACTGACTTTATAGTTATACACAGCAGAGCAGGACATCACATGTCAGGGCGTCAGTGACACTGACAGTATACACTATACAGCTATACACAGCAGAGCAGGACATCACATGTCAGGGCTTCAGTGACACTGACAGTATACACTATACAGCTATACACAGCAGAGCAGGACATCACATGTCAGGGCGTCAGTGACACTGACAGTATACACTATACAGCTATACACAGCAGAGCAGGACATCACATGTCAGGGGTCAGTGACACCGACAGTATACACTATACAGCTATACACAGCAGAACAGGACATCACATGTCAGGGCGTCAGTGACACTGACTTTATAGTTATACACAGCAGAGCAGGACATCACATGTCAGGGCGTCAGTGACACTGACTTTATAGTTATACACAGCAGAGCAGGACATCACATGTCAGGGCGTCAGTGACACTGACTTTATAGTTATACACAGCAGAGCAGGACATCACATGTCAGGGCGTCAGTGACACTGACTTTATAGTTATACACAGCAGAGCAGGACATCACATGTCAGGGCGTCAGTGACACCGACAGTATACACTATACAGCTATACACAGCAGAGCAGGACATCACATGTCAGGGCGTCAGTGACACTGACAGTATACATGTGAGGAACAACGATAAAGGGATTTACGGGATTTGGTAGCCGTTGGTAGCCGTTGCGTCACGGTTGGCCGCGAGCGCAGTTATTGTCTGGTTACGTAATGATTGTTTATTTTCCCAGCTCTAAGTACTGGAAGTGACGAAGTATTCGCGTGTGCCAGTACGGTGCCCTCTTTGGAGCGTGTTTCCGGATTGGGCGGTTTCTAGAAGTTTCCCGGCGCCGACAGGTCGTGCGCGTTTAAAGGGAGGGCTTAAAGGGGTTGGGGGGTGACATGTAACTCTGGGATAATGTAAACTCTTGCAAAACGTCAATACAGTGATTCAGTGCAACGACCAGTGTCCCTTACAACAGAAGTGGGATATGAACTCATGCCGTCGGAAGTGAGCGAAAATCCTGACGCATGAGCGGCAATCAAGATGAAGTCTTTGATATAAAATCTGAATTTAAACTAGAGAGTGGAACGAATCAAGTCATGGAGGGACCAGGGTCAGTGTTCAAGCCGCGGGCTTACGTGGATGGAGAGGACCCAGACACCTTTTTGCGAGGTTTTGTGCGGGTAGCAAGAGCTAACGCCTGGCCTGAAGCGCGGCAGCTGGCCATTCTCCCGGCCCTGTTCAGTACTACCCATGAGTGGCTGGCCAGAGAGCTGGAAGAGGACTCCTCTTTAAACACAGTTGAGTTAGCACAAGCCAGGATTCTGGAAAGGTTGGTTCCAGCCGAGAAGCGACGGGCGTTTCTTCATCAGTTTTACGAACATAAGATGTCAGCAACAGATGAGCCAAGGGCGTTTGTAACCAAGTTGAAGACACTGGTCCGAGCTGCAATGCCTGACATGGGGCCTGAGGGGCAAGAGCAGCTGGTGGTTGAACAGATAACAAGAGCAGTTCCGTCTCAGTGGCGACTGAGGGTCCTCGATTGTGAAGCGACAACTACAGAGGGATTGATTCGTAGACTGGAACGGATCAAAACCACAGAGGAGCTCCAAAAGGACATGGTGGCCCCTCCAGCACCCGTCAGAAGTCTAGCGTCAGCACAGGTGGAGAAAAGAACTTGTTTCAAGTGTGGTAAGCAAGGCCACATCGCTGCCAGGTGTCGTTCCCAAAGCCAAGCCCAAGGAAGTCAGCCAAGAGAACCAAGGTCAGAACAAAGGTCAGAACCAAGGTCAAGCTCAGGGGCAATCAAGTGCTACCAGTGTGGAGGTCGAGGTCATCTGAAGAGGCAGTGCCCCTCCACACCCCAGCTGCAAAACGCACCAAGGTCAGTTCGGCGGGTGGACTCAACCAACCCTGTTGAAGTCAGGGCAGTGGTGAAGATGGCTGGGGCAGCGGTTCAAGTGGTGGTAGACACAGGAAGTGCCACCAGTATCCTGAGTGAAGACCTGATGGAGGAGCTCGGACTGGTTGTGACTCCAACTGACGATCGTTTCGTGGCTGCAAACGGCACAAGTGTTTCAGCTGTGGGTCGAGTGCAGGTGTCTCTGGAAGTTGGTGGTGTGCCCATCTCGCAGCTTTGTGGTTGCCCGTGACCTGACTGACTGTGCCCTCATCGGGATGGATGTGCTCCAGGACCTGGGTGCTTCAATTGACTGTGGAGCAGGAGAGCTATATGTTCAGGGAATTAAGGTCCCAAAGCAGCAAGCTGTGACAAGAAGTTTGATCACCTGTGCACCAAGATCTGAGACCGTCATCAGCATCCGCAGGGTAGCTGCGGTGAACACCATGGTCTTCTGTCCTGAAGAAGTTGAAGGAGTGACACTGGCCTCCACCGTGCACCTGACCCACCAAGCAGTACCGGTGAGGCTCTTGAACCTGAGTGATGCTGAAGTGGTGCTCCCAGCCGGGACTGTGCTGGGGAGTGACGAACCAGCTGTGGTGACTGCTCAGTGTGGAGAGGTGAGGGGGAACGGCTCTAGGCTGCCTGATGTTTCACACTTGCCAGAACAAGACAGGGAACAGTTTCAGCAAGTTCTGAACAAGTATGCAAGAGTGTTCTCTGAAGGGCCAGAAGATGTGGGGGAATACACAGGACCCCACCAGTTGGTGATCGACACAGCAGGAGCAAGACCAATCAAGCAGAGGTCGTACCGCACGCCATTGCATCTACGACAGCAGTTGAAGGAGCAACTGAACCAGCTGGAGAATCAGGGCTTGATCGAACCCTCAACCTCACCGTGGGCATCGCCGGTGGTCATGGTGAGGAAGAAGAACGGTGACATGAGGTTGTGCTGTGATTACAGGGCCGTCAACCAGGTAATCAAGCATGACTCATACCCGCTGCCGAGGATGGAGGATCTGCTGGAGGCGACGGGAGGATCCAGTATCTTCACAGTGCTGGATCAGAGATCAGCATACTGGGCCATCCCAGTGAAGAGAAGTCACGTGAGGTCACCGCCTTCACCACAGAGTTTGGGCTGCATCAGTGGGCCAGACAGCCGTTCGGACTGAAGACGAGTCCCGGTACGTTCCAACGGATCATGAAAGACCTGCTGAAAGAACTGAGCTGGGAGCGTGTGATGATCTACCTGGACGATGTGATCCTGTTCTCCAAGACGGTTGAAGAGCATCTGAGTGATCTGGAAGAACTGCTACAGAAGTTTCAAGAGGGCGGTCTGAAGCTCAACCCCGACAAGTGTCGAGTAGCAGTAACTGAAGTGGACTTCCTCGGACATCATCTGAATCCAGAGGGCATCAGACCAGCTGAAGAGAAGGTGGAAGCTCTTCGAAGATGGCCATCACCACAGTCAGTGAAGGACCTGCGTCGCTTCCTGGGGTTCATCGGGTACTACCAACAGTATATCCCCGAGTTCGGAAGTAAGACTGCACTGATGTCTGACCTGTTGAAGAAGGGAACAGTCTTCAACTGGACTGAGGAGTGTGAGAAGAAGTTCCAGCTGCTCAAGAAGGAGATGGAGGAGTATCCGGTACGTCAGTTCCCAGACGTGGAGGAGTCGTTCACTCTGACAACTGATGCAAGTGGCACTGGCTGGGGTGCAGAACTGCGACAGGAGCGGGGGTCATCGCCTTCGCTTCTGGCAAGTGGACACCAGCTGAGAAGAACTGGACAGTGACTGAGCGGGAGCTGGGTGCAGTCATCAAGGCGGTCACCAAGTTCAGGCACTACCTGATCGGCAAACCCTTCAAGCTCAAGACGGATCATGAAGCCATCCAGTTCCTACAGAAGTCCAAGCCGCCTTCTGGTCGTCTGTACAGGTGGCTAGAGAAGTTGCAGGAGTACGACTTCACTGTGGAGCACGTACGAGGTTGCTCCATTCCACACGTAGATGCCCTATCCAGGCAGTTTGAAGAGCAGGCGGAGAAGCAAGACAGGCTGAACGTGTCCGCACCTGAGTTCATCCCGCAGGACAGCAGGAAGCACCTGGAGGTGAAGCGGCTGACAGAAGCTGAAGAGACAAATCAAGATCACAGAAGAGATACTGAAGGACAGGACCCAGCACCTGAAGCAGCGCTCTTTGAGCAGAATGTGTCGGTGGAAGGTAAACCTGAGTTTCGAGAAGCCACAGCAAGTGACCCAGTTCTGAAAAGGTTGTATCTGTATCTACAGGGAAGAAGTTTGAGCACAGAAGATCTCACTGAAGAACAGAGAAGAGAGTTGAAGTTCTACGCCACAATGGGAGGTCTCTACCTGAGTGGCGGTGTCATTCAGCGGGAGTCGAGAGGTTTCCAGAAGCCACAAGTTCTGGTGCCACAGAGTCTGAGGGCCAGGCTTCTACGGATGGCACACGAAGTACCCACAGCTGGCCATGGAGGCGTGCGCAGAACAGTTCACAGACTGACTGAGAACTACTTCTGGTTCAACATGAGGCTGGACGTGAAGCGTGCGTGCAGCTCATGTCACTCATGCCTGTCTCACAAATCCAAGACAACAGCGTGCCGAGAAGGACGGGGAGCAGTACCAGTGGAAGGAAGACCGTTGGAGCAGTGGGCGGCGGACATTCTGGAGCTCCCACGCACTGAAGACGGCTACAGGTACGTGCTGGTGGTGACTGATGTGTTCAGTAAACTGGTGGAGCTGTTTGCTTTGAAGAGTCAGACTGCTGTGGACATTGCTGACTGTTTACTGAAGGTAATCAGCCGTTACGGAGTCATGAAGTCGCTGCTGACAGATCAGGGAAGAAACTTCGAGAGTAGTCTGGTGCAGGAGCTCTGTCGTAGACTGGAGATCAAGAAGTTGCGAACCACAGTGTACCGGCCATGCTGTAATGGAGTCACAGAGCGGTTCAACAGGACCCTGTGTGAGATGTTGTCTCACTTCACAGCTGGTCAGGATTGGCCTCAACTGCTCCCTCTGGTATCTTCAGCTTACAATACCAGCACCCATTCTGTTACAGGCTTCACCCCGTTCGAGCTGGTGCACGGTTTCGCCCCCAGGACCGTACTCGGAGCAGAATTCGACGGAGGGCAGCTGAAGCGGAGCACGTACCAGTGCCATCTAGACACCCTGCAGCACCAGCTTGCCGATATACATCAGCTGGCAGCTGATCGTATTCGACAAGAGCAGAGTCGCAGGACTGACGAATCCGGCGGGATCTTCAAGCAGGGAGACACAGTCTGGTGTCGCAACTTCAGGGCCGAGAAAGGCGTAAAGGGCAAGTTGCAACCGAAGTTCGAAGGCCCCTACAGCGTCCTGGCAGGCAGACCACCGGACTATGTGATCGAAAAAGGCAAACGACGGAGACTGATCCACGGGTCACATTTGAAGAAAGCAGTTCCGTGGGAAACCCGAGAGATCACTGCCGACTCGGGAAGCGAGGCGGATCTTCCGGACGAGCCGGCTGTGAGGAAGCCGCCACAGCCGAGGCGTGAAGAAGTGCTTAGTTGGGAAGTGGAGACTCTGCCGGGACCGTCTACAGAGGTCGCGAGGCCCCAGCCGGCTGACGCGGAGGCGGCGGCGGAGGCCGCGAGATCCCAGCGGGCTGACGCCAGGCCGATGAAGACGGCAGCTGCAGGAGGCGCGAGGTCCCAGCGGGCTGACACGCAGACGGAGGCGGCGGCGGAGGACGCGAGGTCCCAGCGGGCTGACGCCAGGCCAATGAAGACGGCAGCTGCAGGAGGCGCGAGGTCCCAGCGGGCTGACGCGCAGACGGAGGCGGCGGCGGAGGACGCGAGGTCCCAGCGGGCTGACGCCAGGCCAATGAAGACGGCAGCTGCAGGAGGCGCGAGGTCCCAGCGGGCTGACGCGCAGACGCCGAGGACGGCGACGGAGGACGCGGCGGACGAGCGACCCCAGCAGGTGGGCAAACGGCAGGCGACGGTGGCGCCGTCTCGAAGCGCGGCGGAGGACGCGGCGGACGAGCGACCCCAGCAGGTGGGCAAACGGCAGGCGACGGTGGCGCCGTCTCGAGGCGCGACGGAGGACGCGGCGGACGAGCGGACCGGTGCACGGCCGCCGAGGACGGCGACGGAGGACGCGGCGGACGAGCGGGGCCAGCAGGTGGGCAAACGGCAGGTGACGGTGGTGCCGTCTCGAGGCGCGACCGTGGCGCCACGACCGTGTGCGATAGGGGCGCCACCGCGGGGTGAGACAGTGGCGCCACCGCGGTGCGATACCGTTCCAGTACCGGTGGTGCAGACGCGATCCGGGCGAGAGGTGCGCCGCCCTCGCCGTTTCCTAGACTAGTGTGCGGTGCGCGGGGCACGATGTGCAGTGATCGGTGTGACTGACATTCCTTGTGCAGGTGTTGTAGTGTGACCAGCGGTCGCAGTGTGCGTTAGCGGGTCATTTGTAGTGTGACCAGCGGTTGCGGTGTTCGAAGCGGGTCATTTGTGGTGTGACCAGCGGTTGCAGTGTTCGAAGCGGGTCATTTGTAGTGTGACCGGCGGTGTTCGAAGCGGGTCATTTGTAGTGTGACCGGCGGTGTTCGAAGCGGGTAATTTGTAGCGTGACCGGCGGTTCGAAGCGGGTCATTTGTAATGTGACCAGCGGTCGCCGTGTTCGTAGCGGGCCATTTCTTTTTTAGTATCGTTAAGGAGGGGGGGAGGAACAACGATAAAGGGATTTACGGGATTTGGTAGCCGTTGGCAGCCGTTGCGTCACGGTTGGCCGCGAGCGCAGTTATTGTCTGGTTACGTAATGATTGTTTATTTTCCCAGCTCTAAGTACTGGAAGTGACGAAGTATTCGCGTGTGCCAGTACGGTGCCCTCTTTGGAGCGTGTTTCCGGATTGGGCGGTTTCTAGAAGTTTCCCGGCGCCGACAGGTCGTGCGCGTATAAAGGGAGGGCTTAAAGGGGTTGGGGGGTGACATGTAACTCTGGGATAATGTAAACTCTTGCAAAACGTCAATACAGTGATTCAGTGCAACGACCAGTGTCCCTTACATACACTATACAGCTATACACAGCAGAGCAGGACATCACATGTCAGGGCGTCAGTGACACTGACCAGCCTTGGGATTTGGGCCATTTTCTGGACTTTTTGGGTCCAAAGAATTTTGCTCTCTTCATATTTGTTCGGGAAATTTGCTCTCTTTTCGCCTGATTTTACCGACATTGTAGTTAAAATATAATTCAATTTTCCTCACAAGGATTTAATATCTATTACAAATCAGGATTGTTTACTTTCCAAGTAAAATAATTACAACAAAAATGAAAATCTGAACTTGCCTGACAATACAATTTACTCTCCACCTATGGATTTGTACTCTCTGGGACCAGGTCATGAAATGACAAATCCAGCACTGCACTGACAGTATACACTATACAGCTATACACAGCAGAGCAGGACATCACATGTCAGGGCTTCAGTGACACTGACTTTATAGTTATACACAGCAGAGCAGGACATCACATGTCAGGGCGTCAGTGACACTGACAGTATACACTATACAGCAATACACAGCAGAGCAGGACATCACATGTCAGGGCTTCAGTGACACTGACAGTATACACTATACAGCTATACACAGCAGAGCAGGACATCACATGTCAGGGCGTCAGTGACACTGACAGTATACACTATACAGCTATACACAGCAGAGCAGGACATCACATGTCAGGGCTTCAGTGACACTGACAGTATACACTATACAGCTATACACAGCAGAGCAGGACATCACATGTCAGGGCGTCAGTGACACTGACAGTATACACTATACAGCTATACACAGCAGAGCAGGACATCACATATAGGGGCGTCAGTGACACTGACAGTATACACTATACAGCTATACACAGCAGAGCAGGACATCACATGTCAGGGCTTCAGTGACACTGACAGTATACACTATACAGCTATACACAGCAGAGCAGGACATCACATGTCAGGGCTTCAGTGACACGGACAGTATACACTATACAGCTATACACAGCAGAGCAGGACATCACATGTCAGGGCGTCAGTGACACTGACAGTATACACTATACAGCTATACACAGCAGAGCAGGACATCACATATAGGGGCGTCAGTGACACTGACAGTATACACTATACAGCTATACACAGCAGAGCAGGACATCACATGTCAGGGCTTCAGTGACACTGACAGTATACACTATACAGCTATACACAGCAGAGCAGGACATCACATGTCAGGGCTTCAGTGACACGGACAGTATACACTATACAGCTATACACAGCAGAGCAGGACATCACATGTCAGGGCGTCAGTGACACTGACAGTATACACTATACAGCTATACACAGCAGAGCAGGACATCACATGTCAGGGCGTCAGTGACACTGACAGTATACACTATACAGCTATACACAGCAGAGCAGGACATCACATATAGGGGCGTCAGTGACACTGACAGTATACACTATACAGCTATACACAGCAGAGCAGGACATCACATGTCAGGGCGTCAGTGACACCCACAGTATACAGCTATACAGCTATACACAGCAGAGCAGGACATCACATGTCAGGACTTCAGTGACACTGACAGTGCGCACATCAGCGCAGGGGAGGCCGATTTCATCAACCATAATCGATCGATAACTCGCGATAACGCGAATGAATGAACGCAATGTAACAAGACGTTCAACACAACTGTGTGAGTGTGAAAAGAGAATATGAACAGGCGCCTAGGTGATGGACTGGGGAAGCTGGGGAAGGTGACTAGGAAGCTGAATTTGACGACGAGACGGGGCCCATCGGCACGGTCGTATCGTATCCAGAACACAGAGTGACGTCACCACTCACAGAAAGCCAGCCGTCCACCATAGCACACCCCACTCACCCAGGGTGCCGGCCTCGGCCTGTTGTTTGATGACTGTCTCGTCCAGCTTGTCCTCCACCTCCTTCTTGAGTGAGGTGTGCTGCGGCAGCAGCAGCGACAGCAGCGTCTGTGGCAACAGCACGAAGGCACACACACCGTATTATGCGGCGCCGCAATGTTCGAAGTTCAATGGCAACTTCAGCGGGGGTGTAGCTCAGGGATTCCACTATAGAGCAAGTTGCCCTCGGTTCAAATTTGGGTGCCCTCTGATGGCTGACGGTTGTGGGCTAAGGGACATTCCAACCTTTCTGCAAATTGTCAAATATACGCCGGTTGTAGTGCAAATGTGAAGTAAGTGCTGCTCAAAACTATTATGATATTTTTCTCTCGGAAACGTCATTTAACTTTATAAAATAAAACAAATGGGGGCGGGGGGGTGATGACTTCATTATTGAGCAATAGAGAAAACCTTCACGCTGCCAAATGATATGGCACAATGTCTTGACTTTGAGACACTTCTTAAGACTTGAATACAAACAAGTCTTTCTTATCACGGGTTTCGAAAAATAAGAGCTTTCGAAAAAGAAGGATTGAAACGAAAATCACAACATAATTATTAAATATATTGATAGGAAAATAGGGACATGTTGGTAAATCCAATAGCATGATCATAGACAATCAAAAGAAACCACACCCTCAAGGTTTATCTCTTAACAGGTACACACGGCGTGACGAGAGATGACGTCATCGCAACAAAACTACCAAGTAAGGGTGGGCCTTACACCTTACCTTGGGCCTTCAGGCCCAAGTTTAAAAATCAAACTTGCATTTCTCTAAGACCGATAACTGTAGTTTGTTTTAAACGCTACCTTCCTAAATTTCACTACATAGCCATCACTAACTTGGCTATCTCAACTCAAAACAAATGTTAAGGTGGGTCTGTGGGAATGTCCCTTTAACACACCATCACTTAGTGCTTTCACAGCCGCAATTTACTTCAACACCACACTCATGCAAATATTGCAACAATCTTGATACAAAAATACGCTACCGTCGCGAATGCCAAAATACGCAACATTACACACATGTAGTAGATCACGGATGGTTTCCCAAAATGTTGGTGGAGCAAAATGGTATGGATCCGGGTCAAAACTGGAGCATTCCACGACAGATCGACCAAGGGTTCACAGTTGACACCGCCACATTTTTTTATTTTGATGATTTTTTTTTATATAAGGTTATTTTGTGGCCTGAAGTCTATTTTGGCATCGGCAGACCCCTAAGGTCAACGGTTCTCAAGATATAGCCTCGGGCATTTTTGCGAGGTCACGATGCAGGGTAATCTTTGGAGGCATGTAGCTCCAAAATCACTGAACATAATGTATCATATAGCCATATCATCATGACCGCAATGAACTGGGCAACATTTTGAACATCTCCGATTTTCAAAATTTTGACTTTTAATATTTTGATGACGCCCCCAAAATGACCCGTGACCAAACCCCTTAACCCCTCCAAAAAAATGAATGGTACAGGTATGTTCAAAAGAGTAGGTAATAAGCAATGCATATTATGCATCCATGAAGGTGTTGGAAGTATACATCCTACGTTACTTGCCGAAATACCCAATGGCATGCAAAGGTATCTACATGTCTTCAAGTCAGGCACATAGCCTAGGAGGGGGGATCCCCCTCCCTCCCCCCTTCCCCTCCCCTCCCTCCCTCCCTCCCCTCCCTCCCTCCCTCCCTCCCTCCCTCCCTCCCTCCCTCCCTCCCTCCCTCCCTCCCTCCCTCCCTCCCTCCCTCCCTCCCTCCCTCCCTCCCTCCCTCCCTCCCTCCTCCTCCCCCCCCCCGCCCCCCGGAGGCCAGGAGGGCCCTTTTCGGTGGCGGAGGATCCTTTTCGGCGCGCTGCGCGCGCCGAAAAGGGCCGACAAGACCGCGCGAAGCGCGATATAATGGTCGATTTACCACGCGAAGCGTGTTCTTGAGAGTTTAGAGCACTTCAGAGGCCCTTTAGGGCCACCAGGACCCTCTCTGAAAGACCAGAGGTCCTCTTGGACGTTCAAAAGAGGCCTGTCCATGTCAGAGGGCCCCTGCACAGTCCAAGAGGGCCCCTGAGCGGGTCAGAGGGCCCTTGAACACCTCGAATGGCCCCTAGCCAGCACAGAGGGGCCCCTGGGCAGGTCGAAAGACCCTGAGCATGTCGGCAGGGCGACAAAGCAGCCAGCACAGTCCATTGCTAGGTCATAAGGGCCCCTGAGCAGGTTGGAGTGCTCCTGGTGAGACCAGAGGGCCCCTGAGAAGTGCAAAGGGCCCCTGTGCAGGTCAGAGGGGCCCCTGACCAGACCGGAAGGGCCCCTAGGTGGGTCAGGACGGCCCCTGAACATGCCGAATGGGCCCCTAGTAAGCACGGATGGGCCCCAGGGCAGGGGCACCTCCGTGCTTGTGTCATGATGAACTTCCTGTCTGCCCAACCAACTTTGATCGGATTCTAAGCTAATATTTAGCATGTTAAAGTTCTTTTTAACGTGCAAAATATTAGCTTAGAATCTGATCAAAGTTGGTTGGGCAGACAGGAAGTTCATCATGACACATAAACCGATGGTAGAGCAACTCTGCGACCGCACAGCTATCTAACCGCCAAATATCAGCCGGAGATGGGACACTAACCGCTAACGAAATTCTAGCCGCTAGATGTCAGGGTTGGGCATGAAGACCAACTTTTATTGTCAATAGTGGCGCACTTGCTTCAAACGCGTTTAAACGCGTTTCATTTTTCACCATTCGATTCCAACTGGTCAGAAACAGTGCCGATTAGAGTTTTGTCCACTTTAGTCCACCCAAATAGACTAAATTGCACCACAACTTGTAATACCAATTTGCCGACGAGCCCATGCTCCGAAACTATGAGACCGATCTGGGTGGTTTCTTCACCATTCGATCCGGCGTGGTCGGAAACAATCAACCGCAGCCAACCTCAACCCCAAACAGACAGAACAATCGTCCAATTCAATAGTGCCGAATTTGACCTTGGACCTGCGCCATTAAATCTTGTCTATTGTCACGCTGCTGCCTGCTGCCATCTACCGCCCCAACAAAGAAGCTTTCGAGGTACTGTCCCATTGATACATTACGACTTATAAAAACATACGCAACTTTCACTTAGATGCACCAAGCAGAGAAACCCGATTAGTTTTATGTATTGTATGACTTTTTGGACTACGCCCTACACCTCCAATCAGCATTTTGCCGTTCTGGACCGTCAAGGTCGTCCTCACTTGTGACAAGCCGTACGAGACCAAACTGGGGATTAAAAAATAGGGGCACCCGATTTGAACCCAGGGACCTCTCGATCTGCAGTCGAATGCTCTACACAGAGCTATACCCCCGCGATCGTTCCTTGCCCCAGCGGGTGAGGCGGTGACTGCGGTCTGAGGCGGTCTGAGGCGGACGGATGGCGACTGGTGGGCCCCGGAGACAGCTCGCCACCACATTCCGGTCCGCCCACAGTCCCGGCCACGCAGACGGTAACAAGCCTGGGAATGTCGCCCACCTTCGCAGAGCCGCGCGGCACGGACTGGCGCCATACGCCGGTCGAGTTCGGATGGCACGGATGATACGCGAGCAGCGTCCGGTCACGGTCATCCCGGCCTTTTCCTAGGCTTAAATTGTTCGGTTCCCCGAGGTCAGTTAAGTATGAGTAGAGAGTTTGCTAAACAAAACACTACATCTCCGACTCCATCAGAGAACAGGCAACGAACGGGGCGATAATTCAGAGTTGTTGAAGACTGTGATTGGGCGAAATGGTATATTCCGTAAATTGACTGACGCGTGCACTCTACGAGAGCCGCGTGATCTGCTGACCTCAGTCATCAGACTGAGCCTGACCTGTCTGACCTCTGTCATCAGACTGACCTGTCTGACCTCCGTCATCAGACTGACCTGTTTGACCTCAGTCATCAGACTGAGCTGACCTGTCTGGCCTGCGTCATCAGACTGAGCCTGACCTGTCTGACCTCCGTCATCAGACTGACCTGTTTGACCTCAGTCATCAGACTGAGCCTGACCTGTCTGACCTGCGTCATCAGACTGAGCCTGACCTGTCTGACCTCCGTCATCAGACTGAGTCTGACCTGTTTGACCTCAGTCATCAGACTGAGCCTGACCTGTCTGACCTGCGTCATCAGACTGTGACTGACCCTGTCTGACCTGCGGTCATCAGACTGAACCTGACCTGTCTGACCTCCGTCATCAGACTGAGCCTGACCTGTCTGACCTGCGTCATCAGACTGTGACTGACCTGTCTGACCTGCGTCATCAGACTGAGTCTGACCTGTCTGACCTCCGTCATCAGACTGAGTCTGACCTGTCTGACCTGCGTCATCAGACTGAGTCTGACCTGTCTGACCTCCGTCATCAGACTGAGTCTGACCTGTCTGACCTCCGTTATCAGACTGAGTCTGACCTGTCTGACCTGCGTCATCAGACTGAGTCCTGACTGTCTGACCTCCGTCATCAGACTGAGTCTGACCTGTCTGACCTCCGTCATAAGACTGAGCCTGACCTGTCTGACCTCCGTCATCAGACTGAGCCTGACCTGTCTGACCTCCGTCATCAGACTGAGTCTGACCTGTCTGACCTGCGTCCATCAGACTGAGTCTGACCTGTCTGACCTCCGTCATCAGACTGAGTCTGACCTGTCTGACCTCCGTCATCAGACTGAGTCTGACCTGTCTGACCTGCGTCATCAGACTGAGTCTGACCTGTCTGAACCTGCGTCATCAGACTGAGCCTGACCTGTCTGACCTCAGTCATCAGACTGACCTGTCTGACCTTGGTCATTAGACTGTGACTGACCTGCTTGACCTCTGTCATTAGACTGACCTGTTTGAACCTTGGTCATTAGACTGTGACTGACCTGTTTGACCTCTTTCATTAGACTAACCTGTTTGACCTCTGTCATTAGACTGTGACTGGACTTGTTTGACCTCTGTCATTAGACTGACCTGTTTGACCTCTGTCATTAGACTGTGACTGACCTGTTGACCTCGTTCATCAGACTGAACGCCTGTGTGTAATCGGACGGGTCGGACTCGAGCTGCTGCTTCAATATGTCCCAGAACGCCTTGTGGGTCATCTCCTTCACACCGCCCCAGCAGACTGAAACAGCGAAACACGTCTGTGCAGAGCGATGTACAGAGCGATGAACAGCAGAGCGATGTACTCTCCGTCGACAGACGCGCTGCATAGTGCGGTGGACACCGAAATGCAGCACATCACAGGGCGACACACCTTTCACTGTAAACTGCCGTAAAGCAACGCCAGAATCACACAAAATAGTGGATGAGAGAGAGAGAAAGAGAGAGAGAAAGAGAGAAAGAGAGAAAGGAGAGAAAGAGCGAAAGAGAGAAAAAGAGAAAAAGAGAAAAAGAGAAAAGAGAAAGAGAGAAAGATGAGAAAGAGAGAAAGAGAGAAAGAGAGAAAGAGAGAAAGAGAGAAAGAGAGAAAGAGAGAAAGAGAGAAAGAGAGAAAGAGAGAAAGAGAGAAAGAGAGAAAGAGATGAAAGAGAGAAAGAGAGAAAGAGAGAAAGAGAGAAAGAGAGAAAGAGAGAAAGAGAGAAAGAGAGAAAGAGAGAAAAGAGAGAAAGAGAGAAAGATAGAAAGAGTAGAAAGAGAGAAAGAGAGAAAGAGAGAAAGAGAGAAAGAGAGAAAGAGAGAAAGAGAGAAAGAGATAGAGAGAGAAAGAGATAGAGAGAGAGAAGGTCAGACTCGAGAGAAGAGAGAAAGAGAGAAAGAGAGAAGAGAGGAAAAGAGAGAGAAAGAGAGAGAAGAGAGGAGAGAAAGAGAGAGGAAAGAGAGAGAAAGAGAGAGAAAGAGAGAGAAAAGAGAGAGGAAGAGAGAGAAAAGAGAGAGAAAGAGAGAGAAAGAGAGAGAAAGAGAGAGAAAGAGAGAGAAAGAGTAAGAGAGAGAAAGGAGAGAAAGAGAGAGAAAGAGAAGGAAAGAAAGAGAAAGAGAAGAAAGAGAGAGAAGAGAAAAGAGGAAAAGAGAGAGAAAGAGAGAGAAAGAGAGAGAAAGAGAGAGAAAGAGAGAGAAAGAGAGAGGAAAGAGAGAGAAAGAGAGAG
>JAXIVJ010017749.1:20000-25254 GCA_036785665.1 Chirona hameri | reverse complement strand
TACAGATACAGATACAGATACAGATACAGATACAGATACAGATACAGATACAGATACAGATACAGATACAGATACAGATACAGATACAGATACAGATACAGATACAGATACAGATACAGATACAGATACAGATACAGATACAGATACAGATACAGATACAGATACAGATACAGATACAGATACAGATACAGATACAGATACAGATACAGATACAGATACAGATACAGATACAGATACAGATACAGATACAGATACAGATACAGATACAGATACAGATACAGATACAGATACAGATACAGATACAGATACAGATACAGATACAGATACAGATACAGATACAGATACAGATACAGATACAGATACAGATACAGATACAGATACAGATACAGATACAGATACAGATACAGATACAGATACAGATACAGATACAGATACAGATACAGATACAGATACAGATACAGATACAGATACAGATACAGATACAGATACAGATAGAGATAGAGATAGAGATAGAGATAGAGATAGAGATAGAGATAGAGATAGAGATAGAGATAGAGATAGAGATAGAGATAGAGATAGAGATAGAGATAGAGATAGAGATAGAGATAGAGATAGAGATAGAGATAGAGATAGAGATAGAGATAGAGATAGAGATAGAGATAGAGATAGAGATAGAGATAGAGATAGAGATAGAGATAGAGATAGAGATAGAGATAGAGATAGAGATAGAGATAGAGATAGAGATAGAGATAGAGATAGAGATAGAGATAGAGATAGAGATAGAGATAGAGATAGAGATAGAGATAGAGATAGAGATAGAGATAGAGATAGAGATAGAGATAGAGATAGAGATAGAGATAGAGATAGAGATAGAGATAGAGATAGAGATAGAGATTATAGATATAGATATAGATATAGATATAGATATAGATATAGATATAGATATAGATATAGATAGATATAGATATAGATATAGATAGATATAGATATAGATATAGATATAGATATAGATATAGATATAGATATAGATATAGATATAGATATAGATATAGATATAGATATAGATATAGATATAGATATAGATATAGATATAGATATAGATATAGATATAGATAGATATAGATATAGATATAGATATAGATATAGATATAGATATAGATATAGATATAGATATAGATATAGATATAGATATAGATATAGATATAGATATAGATATAGATATAGATATAGATATAGATATAGATATAGATTATAGATATAGATATAGATATAGATATAGATATAGATATAGATATAGAAATAGATATAGATATAGATATAGATATAGATATAGATATAGATATAGATATAGATATAGATATAGATATAGATATAGATATAGATATAGATATAGATTTATAGATATAGATATAGATATAGATATAGATATAGATATAGATATAGATATAGATATAGATATAGATATAGATATAGATATAGATATAGATATAGATATAGATATAGATATAGATATAGATATAGATATAGATATAGATATAGATATAGATATAGATATAGATATAGATATAGATATAGATATAGATATAGATATAGATATAGATATAGATATAGATATAGATATAGATATAGATATAGATATAGATATAGATATAGATATAGATATAGATATAGATATAGATATAGATATAGATATAGATATAGATATAGAATATAGATATAGATATAGATATAGATATAGATATAGATATAGATATAGATATAGATATAGATATAGATATAGATATAGATATAGATATATATATAGATATAGATATAGATATAGATATAGATATAGATATAGATATAGATATAGATATAGATATAGATATAGATATAGATATAGATATAGATATAGATATATATATAGATATAGATATAGATATAGATATAGATATAGATATAGATATAGATATAGATATAGATATAGATATAGATATAGATATAGATATAGATATAGATATAGATATAGATATAGATATAGATTAAGATATAGATATAGATATAGATATAGATATAGATATAGATATATATCTAGATATAGATCTAGATCAAGATCTATATCTATATCTATATCTATATCTATATCTATACCTATACCTGTATCTGTATCTGTATCTGTATCTGTATCTGTATCTGTATCTGTATCTGTATCTGTATCTGTATCTGTATCTGTATCTGTATCTGTATCTGTATCTGTATCTGTATCTGTATCTGTATCTGTATCTGTATTTGTATCTGTATCTGTATCTGTATCTGTATCTGTATCTGTATCGGTATCGGTATCTGTATCTGTATCTGTATCTGTATTTTTGTTGTTGTTGCAGTTGTTGTTGTTGCTGCAGCTGCAGTTGTTGTTGTTGTGGCTGCAGCTGTATTTGAGGTTGTTATTGTTGTTGTTATTATTGTTCTTGTTGTTATTATTGTTGTTGTTGTTGACTTCAGTTGGAAGGTCTGTCAGCTCCAGTTCGGCTGCTACATGCACCAGTCACTAGTGTGGGCCGCGTCGAGACTAAGCAGGCCCAGGACAGCCCGGCCACAGTCCGAGTCAACGGCGCAGCCGCAACGACCACAGCTGATGGTACGTTCGGAATGAATGGCAATCTCTGAAAGGCAACGCCGTTTGAAGTAATATAGCGGTGACCCGGCGAGAGCATTGCTGCTACGTCCTCTGCTGTTTGAGGCTTTAACTCCGAACTTGATACTGTTTACCAGCGTAACTTGAAGAGTTGGAGAGGTCTGTTTACCGGTCCACGGTCCAGGTCACTGGTCACTGGTCACCTTCGGTCCAGGTCACTGGTCACTATTTTGACCTGGCCGGGTATGTTGTTGTGGCGCGTGATATGTTTACATAGCTTTCGACGCCAGAAAGGCGTGATTGTGAGGCTGTTGAAATTAATCTCATTTAATCTGTAAATGTATTGACTTCTTTGTGGGATGCGCTGTTTAACGAACATCTCAAAATGTGTGTCACATTTATTTCTTGGAAGGATTCGCTGAACTATATATATCTACGTCATATATATCTACGTTTATATATATCTACGTCTATATATATCTACGTCATATATATCTACGTATATATCTACGTCATTTCAACATAACAACAGTCTAAATGTTTGCGGCTTTGTATGTCCATTAATTTCACTGAAGGCAGATTTATTGAACATCAAATTGCAGATTTATTGAACATCAAAGTTCTTGATTCCTCTTCATTTAGGCCGTGCCTCCTTTTGTTTTAAGGCTCCAGATCCGTAGACTCCGTAGACACGGATGTGGATTTAGCCGTGCCTCCTTTTGTTTGAAGGCTCCAGATCCGGAGACTCCGTTGGTGGTGTCATTAACAAGTTGGCTTTGAAGCGGCATGCGACTGCCCAAACAGGAGCCGCTGGCACCAAAATCACCACTTCACTCGCGAAGGATGGTAATCAGCAAATCGATCGGCATCACATGCCATGCTTAAACCGCGGACACGACTTTACACAAATCGCTTATTTAACCCCCGCCGTGCCGAGGTACGTGTGTGTGTGTGTGTGTGTGTGTGTGTGTGTGTGTGTGTGTGTGTGTGTGTGTGTGTGTGTGTGTGTGTGTGTGTGTGTGTGTGTGTGTGTGTGTGTGTGTGTGTGTGTGTGTGTGTGTGTCTGTGTCTGTGTCTGTGTCTGTGTCTGTGTCTGTGTCTGTGTCTGTGTCTGTGTCTGTGTCTGTGTCTGTGTCTGTGTCTGTGTCTGTGTCTGTGTCTGTGTCTGTGTCTGTGTCTGTGTCTGTGTCTGTGTCTGTGTCTGTGTCTGTGTCTGTGTCTGTGTCCTGTGTCTGTGTCTGTGTCTGTGTCTGTGTCTGTGTCTGTGTCTGTGTCTGTGTCTGTGTCTGTGTCTGTGTCTGTGTCTGTGTCTGTGTCTGTGTCTGTGTCTGTGTCTGTGTCTGTGTCTGTGTCTGTGTCTGTGTCTGTGTCTGTGTCTGTGTCTGTGTCTGTGTCTGTGTCTGTGTCTGTGTCTGTGTCTGTGTCTGTGTCTGTGTCTGTGTCTGTGTCTGTGTCTGTGTCTGTGTCTGTGTCTGTGTCTGTGTCTGTGTCTGTGTCTGTGTCTGTGTCTGTGTCTGTGTCTGTGTCTGTGTCTGTGTCTGTGTCTGTGTCTGTGTCTGTGTCTGTGTCTGTGTCTGTGTCTGTGTCTGTGTCTGTGTCTGTGTCTGTGTCTGTGTCTGTGTCTGTGTCTGTGTCTGTGTCTGTGTCTGTGTCTGTGTCTGTGTCTGTGTCTGTGTCTGTGTCTGTGTCTGTGTCTGTGTCTGTGTCTGTGTCTGTGTCTGTGTCTGTGTCTGTGTCTGTGTCTGTGTCTGTGTCTGTGTCTGTGTCTGTGTCTGTGTCTGTGTCTGTGTCTGTGTCTGTGTCTGTGTCTGTGTCTGTGTCTGTGTCTGTGTCTGTGTCTGTGTCTGTGTCTGTGTCTGTGTCTGTGTCTGTGTCTGTGTCTGTGTCTGTGTCTGTGTCTGTGTCTGTGTCTGTGTCTGTGTCTGTGTCTGTGTCTGTGTCTGTGTCTGTGTCTGTGTCTGTGTCTGTGTCTGTGTCTGTGTCTGTGTCTGTGTCTGTGTCTGTGTCTGTGTCTGTGTCTGTGTCTGTGTCTGTGTCTGTGTCTGTGTCTGTGTCTGTGTCTGTGTCTGTGTCTGTGTCTGTGTCTGTGTCTGTGTCTGTGTCTGTGTCTGTGTCTGTGTCTGTGTCTGTGTCTGTGTCTGTGTCTGTGTCTGTGTCTGTGTCTGTGTCTGTGTCTGTGTCTGTGTCTGTGTCTGTGTCTGTGTCTGTGTCTGTGTCTGTGTCTGTGTCTGTGTCTGTGTCTGTGTCTGTGTCTGTGTCTGTGTCTGTGTCTGTGTCTGTGTCTGTGTCTGTGTCTGTGTCTGTGTCTGTGTCTGTGTCTGTGTCTGTGTCTGTGTCTGTGTCTGTGTCTGTGTCTGTGTCTGTGTCTGTGTCTGTGTCTGTGTCTGTGTCTGTGTCTGTGTCTGTGTCTGTGTCTGTGTCTGTGTCTGTGTCTGTGTCTGTGTCTGTGTCTGTGTCTGTGTCTGTGTCTGTGTCTGTGTCTGTGTCTGTGTCTGTGTCTGTGTCTGTGTCTGTGTCTGTGTCTGTGTCTGTGTCTGTGTCTGTGTCTGTGTCTGTGTCTGTGTCTGTGTCTGTGTCTGTGTCTGTGTCTGTGTCTGTGTCTGTGTCTGTGTCTGTGTCTGTGTCTGTGTCTGTGTCTGT
>JAXIVJ010017749.1:0-15000 GCA_036785665.1 Chirona hameri | reverse complement strand
CACTGTTTCCCATACCGAGGACTAATCCTTCTTACCGATTGGAGTGCACTCACTGTTTCCCATACCGAGGACTAATCCTTCTTACCGATTGGAATGCACTCTATGTTTCCCATACCGAGGACTAATCTTTCTTACCGATTGGAGTGCACTCACTGTTTCCCATACCGAGGAATAATCCTTCTTACCGATTGGAGTGCACTCACTGTTTCACATACCGAGGACTAATCTTTCTTACCGATTGGAGTGCACTCACTGTTTCCCATACCGAGGACTAATCCTTCTTACCGATTGGAATGCACTCACTGCTTCCCATACCGAGGACTAATCCTTATTACCGATTGGAATGCACTCACTGTTTCCCATACCGATGACTAATCCTTCTTACCGATTGGAGTGCACTCACTGTTTCCCCTACCGAGGACTAATCCTTCGTACCGATTGGAATGCACTCACTGTTTCCCATACCGAGGACTAATCTTTCTTACGAGGGCTAATCCTTCTTACCGATTGGAGTGCACTCACTGTTTCCCATACCGAGGACTAGTCCTTCTTACCAATTGGAATGCACTCACTGTTTCCCATACCGAGGACTAATCCTTCTTACCGATTGTAATGCACTCACTGTTTCCCATACCGAGGAATAATCCTTCTTACCGATTGGAATGCACTCACTGTTTTCCCATACCGAGGACTAATCCTTCTTACCGATTGGAGTGCACTTGCTTTTTCCCATACCGAGGACTAATCCTTCTTACCGATTGGAATGCACTCACTGTTTTCCCATACCGAGGACTAATCCTTCTTACCGATTGGAATGCACTCACTGTTTTCCCATACCGAGGACTAATCCTTCTTACCGATTGGAATGCACTCACTGTTTCCCATACCGAGGACTAATCCTTCTTACCGATTGGAGTGCACTCACTGTTTCCCATACCGAGGACTAATCCTTCTTACCGATTGGAATGCACTCCATGTTTCCCATACCGAGGACTAATCTTTCTTACCGATTGGAGTGCACTCACTGTTTCCCATACCGAGGAATAATCCTTCTTACCGATTGGAGTGCACTCACTGTTTCCCATACCGAGGATTAATCCTTCTTACCGATTGGAGTGCACTCACTGTTTCCCATACCGAGGACTAATCCTTCTTACCGATTGCAGTGCACTCACTGTTTCCCATACCGAAGACTAATCCTTCTTACCAATTGGAATGCTCTCACTGTTTCCCATACCGAGGACTAATCCTTCTACCGATTGTAATGCACTCACTGTTTCCCATACCGAGGAATAATCCTTCTTACCGATTGGAATGCACTCACTGTTTTCCCATACCGATGACTAATCCTTCTTACCGATTGGAATGCACTCACTGTTTCCCATACCGAGGAATAATCCTTCTTACCGATTGGAGTGCACTCACTGTTTCCCATACCGAGGACTAATCCTTCTTACCGATTGGAGTGCACTCACTGTTTCCCATACCGAGGACTAATCCTTCTTACCGATTGGAATGCACTCAATGTTTCCCATACCGATGACTAATCTTTCTTACCGATTGGAGTGCACTCACTGTTTCCCATACCGAGGAATAATCCTTCTTACCGATTGGAGTGCACTCACTGTTTCCCATACCGAGGACTAATCCTTCTTACCAATTGGAGTGCACTCACTGTTTCCCATACCGAGGACTAATCCTTCTTACCGATTGAAATGCACTCACTGCTTCTCATACCGAGGACTAATCCTTATTACCGATTGGAATGCACTCACTGTTTCCCATACCGAGGACTAATCCTTCTTACCGATTGGAGTGCACTCACTGTTTCCCATACCGAGGACTAATCCTTCTTACCGATTGGAGTGCACTCACTGTTTCCCATACCGAGGACTAATCCTTCTTACCGATTGGAGTGCACTCACTGTTTCCCATACCGAGGACTAATCCTTCTTACCAATTGGAGTGCACTCACTGTTTCCCATACCGAGGACGAATCCTTCTTACCGATTGGAATGCACTCACTGCTTCCCATACCGAGGACTAATCCTTATTACCGATTGGAATGCACTCACTGTTTCCCATACCGAGGACTAATCCTTCTTACCGATTGGAGTGCACTCACTGTTTCCCATACCGAGGACTAATCCTTCTTACCGATTGGAGTGCACTCACTGTTTCCCATACCGAGGACTAATCCTTCTTACCGATTGGGATGCACTCACTGTTTCCCATACCGAGGACTAATCTTTCTTACCGATTGGAATGCACTCACTGTTTCCCATACCGAGGACTAATCCTTCTTACCGATTGGAGTGCACTCATTGTTCGCCATTACCGAGGACTAATCCTTCTTACCGATTGGAGTGCACTCACTGTTTCCCATACTGAAGACTAATCCTTCTTACCGATTGGAATGCACTCACTGTTTCCCATACCGAGGAATAATCCTTCTTACCGATTGGAGTGCACTCACTGTTTTTCCATACCGAGGGCTAATCCTTCTTACAGATTGGAATGCACTCACTGTTTCCCATACCGAGGACTAATCCTTCTTACCGATTGGAGTGCACTCACTGTTTCCCATACCGAGGAATAATCCTTCTTACCGATATTTCAGCCTATATTGCTGGAGGAGTACAAGCAGGAACATTTTTTATACCGCCCAACCATGTAAGTGAGCAATGACGGTCGATCGACAAAGTGTGGTTGTAAGTATTTTCTGAGTTCGTGTCTTTGTCAGTTCCGCTCAGGTCTTGTATACAAGAACTGAACGAATCAATATGTGTAGGCGATAGCGATAGGTGGGGGAAGGTGTCCATATTGCGCCACCCTAAGGCAAAAAGGCTGCTGATCGAAAACAAAACGAGATAAATATTGTGGGTTTCCATAGCATTCTCGGATCATTTTCCTATATTTTGAGACAACGTTGCACAACATTTTTTTTTGCATCTTATTTTTCTTTTACACTTTTTCACTTTTTCATACACTTTTCTCTCGAGAAGATTGCAAAGGACGCAATTGTCGAACACTTTCTATATTGCTGTAATTATTGATATAATATATTGATGTAATGGAATCAAGGAATCATTAAATATTCCACAAATACACAAACACAAGGCAAAACATCAATTGTCCAAAATCTAATTTACAGCACCCAGAAAAGCAGCAAAAGACATTGGCCAATCAAGAAAGGTGGTTTGGGGAGGGGGACAGGTGGTTTGGGGGCAAATTCCAAAAAAAATATCACAATTTTGAAAACTTGACAGTCTGGTGTCCCTGCTCCATCACAGCACAGCAGTGTGCTGGGGCTGCTCAGTCTGGTCCCCCTGCTCCATCACAGCACAGTCGAGGACTGGGGCTGCTCAGTCTGGTCCCCCTGCTCCATCACAGCACAGCAGTGGACTGGGGCTGCTCAGTCTGGAGTCCCTGCTCCATCACAGCACAACACAGCAGTGGACTGTGGCTGCTCAGTCTGGTCCCCCTGCTCCATCACAGCACAGCATTGGACTGGGGCTGCTCAGTCTGGTCCCCCTGCTCCATCACAGCACAGCAGTGTGCTGGGGCTGCTCAGTCTGGTCCCCCTGCTCCATCACAGCACAACACAGCAGTGGACTGTGGCTGCTGAGTCTGGTCCCCTTGCTCCATCACAGCACAGCAGTGGACTGGGGCTGCTCAGTCTGGTCCCCCTGCTCCATCACAGCACAGCAGTGGACTGGGGCTGCTCAGTCTGGTCCCCCTGCTCCATCACAACACAGCAGTGGACTGTGGCTGCTCAGTCTGGTCCCCCTGCTCCATCACAACACAGCAGTGGACTGGGGCTGCTCAGTCTGGTCCCCCTGCTCCATCACAGCACAGCAGTGGACTGGGGCTGCTCAGTCTGGTCTCCCTGCTCCATCACAGCACATCAGTGGACTGGGGCTGCTCAGTCTGGTCCCCCTGCTCCATCACTGCACAGCAGTGGACTGTGGCTGCTCAGTCTGGTCCCCTGCTCCATCACAGCACAGCAGTGGACTGTGGCTGCTCAGTCTGGTCCCCCTGCTCCATCACAGCACAGCAGTGGACTGTGGCTGCTCAGTCTGGTCCCCCTGCTCCATCACAGCACAGCAGTGTGCTGGGGCTGCTCAGTCTGGTCCCCCTGCTCCATCACAGCACAGCAGTGAACTGGGGCTGCTCAGTCTGGTCCCCCTGCTCCATCACAGCACAACACAGCAGTGGACTGTGGCTGCTCAGTCTGGTCCCCCTGCTCCATCACAGCACAGCAGTGTGCTGGGGCTGCTCAGTCTGGTCCCCCTGCTCCATCACAGCACAGCAGTGTGCTGGGGCTGCTCAGTCTGGTCCCCCTGCTCCATCACAGCACAGCAGTGTGCTGGGGCTGCTCAGTCTGGTCCCCCTGCTCCATCACAGCACAGCAGTGGACTGGGGCTGCTCAGTCTGGTCCCCCTGCTCCATCACAGCACAGCAGTGTGCTGGGGCTGCTCAGTATGGTCTCCCTGCTCCATCACAGCACAGCAGTGGACTGGGGCTGCTCAGTCTGGTCCCCCTGCTCCATCACAGCACAGCAGTGTGCTGGGGCTGCTCAGTCTGGTCTCCCTGCTCTATCACAGCACAGCAGTGTGCTGGGGCTGCTCAGTCTGGTCCCCCTGCTCCATCACAGCACAGCAGTGTGCTGGGGCTGCTCATTCTGGTCCCCCTGCTCCATCACAGCACAGCAGTGTGCTAGGGCTGCTCAGTCTGGTGCTCCTGCTCCATCACAGCACAGCAGTGGACTGGGGCTGCTCAGTCTGGTCCCCCTGCTCCATCACAGCACAGCAGTGTGCTGGGGCTGCTCAGTCTGGTCCCCCTGCTCCATCACAGCACAGCACAGCAGTGTGCTGGGGCTGCTCAGTCTGGTCCCCCTGCTCCATCACAGCACAGCACAGCAGTGGACTGGGGCTGCTCAGTCTGGTCCCCCTGCTCCAGCACAGCACATCAGTGGACTGGGCTGCTCGGTCTGGTCCCCCTGCTCCATCACAGCACAGCAGTGTGCTGGGGCTGCTCAGTCTGGTCCCCCTGCTCCATCACAGCACAGCAGTGTGCTGGGGCTGCTCAGTCTGGTCCCCCTGCTCCATCACAGCACAGCAGTGGACTGGGGCTGCTCAGTCTGGTCCCCCTGCTCCATCACAGCACAGCAGTGGACTGGGGCTGCTCAGTCTGGAGTCCCTGCTCCATCACAGCACAGCAGTGGACTGGGGCTGCTCAGTCTGGTCCCCCTGCTCCATCACAGCACAGCAGTGTGCTGGGGCTGCTCAGTCTGGTCCCCCTGCTCCATCACAGCACAGCACAGCAGTGTGCTGGGGCTGCTCAGTCTGGTCTCCCTGCTCCATCACAGCACAGCACAGCAGTGGACTGGGGCTGCTCAGTCTGGAGTCCCCCTGCTCAATCACAGCACAGCAGTGTGCTGGGGCTGCTCAGTCTGGTCCCCCTGCTCCATCACAACACAGCAGTGGACTGTGGCTGCTCAGTCTGGTCCCCCTGCTCCATCACAACACAGCAGTGGACTGGGGCTGCTCAGTCTGGTCCCCCTGCTCCATCACAGCACAGCAGTGGACTGGGGCTACTCAGTCTGGTCCTCCTGCTCCATCACAGCACAGCAGTGGACTGGGGCTGCTCAGTCTGGTCCCCCTGCTCCATCACAGCACAGCAGTGTGCTGGGGCTGCTCAGTCTGGTGTCCCTGCTCCATCACAGCACAGCAGTGTGCTGGGGCTGCTCAGTCTGGTGTCCCTGCTCCATCACAGCACAGCAGTGGACTGGGGCTGCTCAGTCTGGTCCCCCTGCTCCATCACAGCACAGCAGTGTGCTGGGGCTGCTCAGTCTGGTCCCCCTGCTCCATCACAGCACAGAACAGCAGTGTGCTGGGGCTGCTCAGTCTGGTCCCCCTGCTCCATCACAGCACAGCACAGCAGTGGACTGGGGCTGCTCAGTCTGGAGCCCCCTGCTCCATCACAGCACAGCAGGGTGCTGGGGCTGCTCAGTCTGGTCCCCCTGCTTCATCACAACACAGCAGTGGACTGTGGCTGCTCAGTCTGGTCCTCCTGCTCCATCACAACACAGCAGTGGACTGGGGCTGCTCAGTCTGGTCCCCCTGCTCCATCACAGCACAGCAGTGGACTGGGGCTGCTCAGTCTGGTCCCCCTGCTCCATCACAGCACAACACAGCAGTGGACTGTGGCTGCTCAGTCTGGTCCCCCTGCTCCATCACGGCACAGCAGTGTGCTGGGGCTGCTCAGTCTGGTCCCCCTGCTCCATCACAGCACAGCAGTGTGCTGGGGCTGCTCAGTCTGGTCCCCCTGCTCCATCACAGCACAGCAGTGTGCTGGGGCTGCTCAGTCTGGTCCCCCTGCTCTATCACAGCACAGCAGTGGACTGGGGCTGCTCAGTCTAGTCCCCTTGCTCCATCACAGCACAGCAGTGTGCTGGGGCTGCTCAGTCTGGTCCCCCTACTCCATCACAGCACAGCAGTGGACTGGGGCTGCTCAGTCTGGTCCCCCTGCTCCATCACAGCACAGCAGTGTGCTGGGGCTGCTCAGTCTGGTCCCCCTGCTCCATCACAGCACAGCAGTGTGCTGGGGCTGCTCAGTCTGGTCCCCCTGCTCCATCACAGCACATCAGTGTGCTGGGGCTGCTCAGTCTGGTCCCCCTGCTCCATCACAGCACATCAGTGTGCTGGGGCTGCTCAGTCTGGTCCCCCTGCTCCATCACAGCACAGAACAGCAGTGTGCTGGGGCTGCTCAGTCTGGTCCCCCTGCTCCATCACAGCACAGCACAGCAGTGGACTGGGGCTGCTCAGTCTGGAGCCCCCCTGCTCCATCACAGCACAGCAGTGTGCTGGGGCTGCTCAGTCTGGTCCCCCTGCTCCATCACAACACAGCAGTGGACTGTGGCTGCTCAGTCTGGTCCCCCTGCTTCATCACAACACAGCAGTGGACTGGGGCTGCTCAGTCTGGTCCCCCTGCTCCATCACAGCACAGCAGTGTGCTGGGGCTGCTCAGTCTGGTCCCCCTGCTCCATCACAGCACAGCAGTGTGCTGGGGCTGCTCAGTCTGGTCCCCCTGCTCCATCACAGCACAGCAGTGTGCTGGGGCTGCTCAGTCTGGTCCCCCTGCTCCATCACAGCACAGCAGTGGACTGTGGCTGCTCAGTCTGGTCCCCCTGCTCCATCACAACACAGCAGTGGACTGGGGCTGCTCAGTCTGGTCCCCCTGCTCCATCACAGCACAGCATTGTGCTGGGGCTGCTCAGTCTGGTCCCCCTGGTCCATCACAGCACAGCAGTGTGCTGGGGCTGCTTAGTCTGGTCCCCCTGCTCCATCACAGCACAGCAGTGGATTGTGGCTGCTCAGTCTGGTCCCCCTGCTCCATCACAACACAGCAGTGGACTGGGGCTGCTCAGTCTGGTCCCCCTGCTCCATCACAGCACAGCAGTGTGCTGGGGCTGCTCAGTCTGGTCCCCCTGCTCCATCACAGCACAGCAGTGTGCTGGGGCTGCTCAGTCTGGTCCCCCTGCTCCATCACAACACAGCAGTGGACTGGGGCTGCTCAGTCTGGTCCCCCTGCTCCATCACAGCACAGCAGTGTGCTGGGGCTGCTCAGTCTGGTGTCCCCCTGCTCCATCACAACACAGCAGTGGACTGGGGCTGCTCAGTCTGGTCCCCCTGCTCCATCACAGCACAGCAGTGGACTGTGGCTGCTCAGTCTGGTCCCCCTGCTCCATCACAACACAGCAGTGGACTGGGGCTGCTCAGTCTGGTCCCCCTGCTCCATCACAGCACAGCATTGTGCTGGGGCTGCTCAGTCTGGTCCCCCTGGTCCATCACAGCACAGCAGTGTGCTGGGGCTGCTCAGTCTGGTCCCCCTGCTCCATCACAGCACAGCATTGTGCTGGGGCTGCTCAGTCTGGTGTCCCCCTGCTCCATCACAACACAGCAGTGGACTGGGGCTGCTCAGTCTGGTCCCCCTGCTCCATCACAGCACAGCATTGTGCTGGGGCTGCTCAGTCTGGTCCCCCTGGTCCATCACAGCACAGCAGTGGACTGTGGCTGCTCAGTCTGGTCCCCCTGCTCCATCACAGCACAGTAGTGGACTGTGGCTGCTCAGTCTGGTCCCCCGGCTCCATCACAGCACAGCAGTGGACTGTGGCTGCTCAGTCTGGTCCCCCTGCTCCATCACAACACAGCAGTGGACTGGGGCTGCTCAGTCTGGTCCCCCTGCTCCATCACAACACAGCAGTGGACTGGGGCTGCTCAGTCTGGTCCCCCTGCTCCATCACAGCACAGCAGTGTGCTGGGGCTGCTCAGTCTGGTGTCCCCCTGCTCCATGACACGTCTCTCCACAGAATCAATTGAAGCCGGTCAGAGGCATAGCATCAGCGATTGGAGGTGGTATTACAGCACCAAGTGCCGTCGGAGGCAAGCCAGGTGTCAAACTGCCGATAATCGGAGGTTTCGCGTCCTCCAACTGGCCATGGATAGTGAGTACCGGATATCTATAGTAAGTAGCATATAGTGAGTAACGGATATCGATAGTAAGTAACAGATAGTGAGTACTGGATTTCGATAGTAAGTAACAGATAGTGAGTACCGAATATCGATAGTAAGTAACATATAGTGAGTACTGGATATCGATAGTAAGTAACAGATAGTGAGTACAGGATATCGATAGTAAGTAACAGATAGTGAGTACTGGATATCGATAGTAAGTAACAGATAGTGAGTACTGGATATCGATAGTAAGCAACAGATAGTGAGTACTGGATATCGATAGTAAGTAACATATAGTGAGTACCGGATATCGATAGTAAGTAACAGATAGTGAGTACTGGATATCGATAGTAAGTAACAGATAGTAAGTACCGGATATCGATAGTAAGTAACAGATAATGAGTACTGGATATCGATAGTAAGTAACATATAGTGAGTACTGGATATCGACAGTAAGTAACAGATAGTGAGTACTGGATATCGATAGTAAGTAACAGATAGTGAGTACTGGATATCGATAGTAAGTAACAGATAGTGAGTACTGGATATCGATAGTAAGTAACATATAGTGAGTACTGGATATCGACAGTAAGTAACATATAGTGAGCACCGGATATCGATAGTGAGTAACAGATGTGAGTACCAGATATCGATAGTAAGCAACAGATAGTGAGTACCGGATATCGATAGTAAGTAACATATAGTGAGTACTGGATAACGATAGTAAGTAACAGATAGTGAGTACAGGATATCGATAGTAAGTAACAGATAGTGAGTACCGGATATCAATAGTAAGTAACAGATCCATTAGTGAGTAATGGATATCGATAGTAAGTAACGGATAGTGAGTACCGGATAACGATAGTAAGTAACAGATATTGAGTACTGGATATCGATAGTAAGTAACAGATAGCGAGTACTGGATATCGATAGTAAGTAACATATAGTGAGTACCGGATATCGATAGTAAGTAACAGATAGTGAGTACTGGATATCGATAGTAAGTTACAGATAGTGAGTACTGGATATCGATAGTAAGTAACAGATAGGGAGTACAGGATATCGACAGTAAGTAACAGATAGTGAGTACCGGATAACGATAGTAAGTAACAGATAGTGAGTACTGGATATCGATAGTAAGTAACAGATAGTGAGTACCGGTTATCGATAGTAAGTAACAGATATTGAGTACCGGTTATCGATAGTAAGTAACAGATAGCAAGTACCGGATATCGATAGTAAGTAACAGATAGTGAGTTCCGGATATCGACAGTAAGTAACAGATAGTGAGTAACGGATATCGATAGTAAGTAACAGATTTTGAGTACCGGATATCGATAGTAAGTAACAGATAGTGAGTACTGGATATCGATAGTAAGTAACATATAGTGAGTACCGGAAATCCATAGTAAGCAACAGATAGTGAGTACTGGATATTGATAGTAAGTAACATATAGTGAGCACTGGATATCGATAGTCAGTAACAGATAGCGAGTACTGGATATTGACAGTAACTCACTGCGTGACACTGATCATGTTCTGCGTGATACTGACACATGCACTGCGAGACACTGATACATGTACTGCGTGACACTGATACATGTACTGCGTGACACTGATACATCTGTGTGAAACTGATACATGTACTGCGTGATACTGATACATGTACTGCGTGACACTGATACATGTACTGCGTGACACTGATACATGTACTGCGTGACACTGATACATGTACTGCGTGACACTGATACATGTACTGCGTGACACTGATACATGTACTGCGTGACAATGATATATGTACTGCGTGACACTGATACATGTACTGCGTGACACTGATACATGTACTGCGTGACACTGATACATGTACTGCGTGACACTGATACATGTACTGCGTGACACTGATACATGTACTGCGTGACACTGATACATGTACTGCGTGACACTGATACATGTACTGCGTGACACTGATACATGTACTACGTGACACTGATACATGTACTGCGTGACACTGATACATGTACTGCGTGATACTGATACGGTACATGTACTGCGTGACACTGACACATGTACTGCGTGACACTGATACATGTACTGCGTTACACTGATACATGTACTGCGTGACAATGATATATGTACTGCGTGAAACGGATACATGTACTGCGTAACACTGATACATGTACTGCGTGACACTGATACATGTACTGCGTGACACTGATACATGTTCTGCGTTACAATGATATATGTACTGCGTGACACTGATACATGTACTGTGTGACACTGATACATGTACTTCTTGACACTGATACATGCACTGCGTGACAATGATATATGTACTGCGTGACACTGATACATGTACTGCGTGACACTGATACATGTACAGCGTGACACTGATACATGTACTGCGTGACACTGATACATGTACTGCGTGACACTGATGCATGTACTGCGTGACACTGATACATGTACTGTGTCATACTGATACATGTACTGCGTGACACTGATACATGTACTGCGTGACACTGATACATGTACTGCGTGACACTGATACATGTACTGCGTGACACTGATACATGTACTGCGTGACACTGATACATGTACAGCGTGACACTGATACATGTACTACGTGACACTGATACATGTACTGCGTGACACTGATACATGTGCTGCGTGACACTGATACATGTACTGCGTGACACTGATACATGTACTGCGTGACACTGATACATGTACTATGATATATGTACTGCGTGACACTGATACATGTACTGCGTGACACTGATACATGTACTGCGTGACACTGATACATGTACTGCGTGACACTGATACATGTACTGCGTGACAATGATATATGTAACTGCGTGACACTGATACATGTACTGCGTGACACTGATACATGTACAGCGTGACACTGATACATGTACTGCGTGACACTGACACATGTACTGCGTGACACTGATACATGTACTGCGTGACACTGATACATGTACTGCGTGACACTTATGCATGTACTGCGTGACACTGATACATGTACTGCGTGGCACTGATACATGTACTGCGTGACACTGATACATGTACTGCGTGACAATGATATATGTACTGCGTGACACTGATACATGTACAGCGTGATACTGATACATGTATTGCGTGACACTGACACATGTACTGCGTGACACTGATACACGTGCTGATGCGGCAGGCGATGCTGTTGGCGCGGCGTCAGTTTGTCTGGAATGAGCCGGTGTGTGGAGGATCACTGATCAACGCCCGGCACGTGCTGACGGCCGCCCACTGCCTGGACATGAACCAGATCAACCGGTCAGCTCTGCGGGTGTCCTGACGGTCGCCACTCCACGGGGAGGCTCAGTAATCACCACATACCCACTCCACGGGGAGGCTCAGTAATCACCACATACCCACTCCACGGGGAGGCTCAGTAATCACCACATACCCACTCCACGAGGAGGCTCAGTAATCACCACATACCCACTCCACGGGGAGGCTCAGTAATCACCACACACCCACTCCACGAGGAGGCTCAGTAATCACCACATACCCACTCCACGGGGAGGCTCAGTAATCACCACATACCCACTCCACGGGGAGGCTGAGTAATCACCACATAGCCACTCCACGGGGAGGCTCAGTAATCACCACATACCCACTCCACGGGGAGGCTGAGTAATCACCACATAGCCACTCCACGGGGAGGCTCAGTAATCACCACATACCCACTCCACGGGGAGGCTCAGTATTCACCACATAGCCACTCCACGGGGAGGCTCAGTAATCACCAAATACTTACTCCACGGGGAGGCTCAGTAATCACCACATACCCAGACATGGAGCTCTGCGGGCCCACTGATGGTCGCCACTCCACGGGGAGGCTCAGTAATCACCACATACCCACTCCACGGGGAGGCTCAGTATTCACCACATAGCCACTCCACGGGGAGGCTCAGTAATCACCACATACTTACTCCACGGGGAGGCTCAGTAATCACCACATACCCAGACATGGAGCTCTGCGGGCCCACTGATGGTCGCCACTCCACGGGGAGGCTCAGTAATCACCACATACCCAGACATGGAGCTCTGCGGGCCCACTGACGGTCGCCACTCCACGGGGAGGCTCAGTAATCACCACATACCCACTCCACGGGGAGGCTCAGTAATCACCACATTACCCACTCCACGGGGAGGCTCAGTAATTACCACATACCCACTACACGGGGAGGCTCAGTAATCACCACATACCCACTCCACGGGGAGGCTGAGTAATCACCACATAGCCACTCCACGGGGAGGCTCAGTAATTACCACATACCCACTCCATCGGTCCTGTCTGTTGATGACAGACTCCTGTCTGCTGATGACTGACTCCTGTCTCCTGATGACAAACTGCTGTCTGCTGATGACATGCTCCTGTCTGCTGATGACAGACTCCTGTCTGCTGATGACAGACTCCTGTCTGCTGATGACAGACTCCTGTCTGCCGATGACAGACTCCTGTCTGCCGATGACAGACTCCTGTCTGCTGATGACAGACTGCTCTCTGCTGATGACATACTCATTTCTTATGATGACATACTCCTGTCTGCTGATGACAGACTGATCTCTGCTGATGACAGACTGCTGTCTGCTGATGACAGACTCCTGTCTCCTGATGACAGACTCCTCTCTGCTGATGACAGACTCCTGTCTCCTGATGACAAACTGCTGTCTGCTGATGACAGACTCCTGTCTGCTGATGACAGACTCCTGTATCCTGATGACAGACTCCTGTCTGCTGATGACAGACTCCTGTCTGCTGATGACAGACTGATATCTGCTGATGACAGACTCCTGTCTGCTGATGACAGACTCCTCTCTGCTGATGACATACTCCTGTCTGCTGATGACAGACTCCTGTCTGCTGATGACAGACTCCTGTCTGCTGATGACTGACTCCTGTCTCCTGATGACAAACTGCTGTCCTGCTGATGACAGACTCCTGTCTGCCGATGACAGACTCCTGTCTGCTGATGACAGACTGATATCTGCCGATGACAGACTCCTGTCTGCTGATGACAGACTCCTCTCTGCTGATGACAGACTCCTGTCTGCCGATGACAGACTCCTGTCTGCTGATGACAGACTGCTCTCTGCTGATGACATACTCATTTCTTATGATGACATACTCCTGTCTGCTGATGACAGACTGATCTCTGCTGATGACAGACTGCTGTCTGCTGATGACAGACTCCTGTCTCCTGATGACAGACTCCTCTCTGCTGATGACAGACTCCTGTCTCCTGATGACAAACTGCTGTCTGCTGATGACAGACTCCTGTCTGCTGATGACAGACTCCTGTATCCTGATGACAGACTCCTGTCTGCTGATGACAGACTCCTGTCTGCTGATGACATACTGATATCTGCTGATGACAGACTCCTGTCTGCTGATGACAGACTCCTCTCTGCTGATGACATACTCCTGTCTGCTGATGACAGACTCTGTCTGCTGATGACAGACTCCTGTCTGCTGATGACTGACTCCTGTCTCCTGATGACAAACTGCTGTCTGCTGATGACAGACTCCTGTCTGCCGATGACAGACTCCTGTCTGCTGATGACAGACTGATATCTGCCGATGACAGACTCCTGTCTGCTGATGACAGACTCCTCTCTGCTGATGACAGACTCCTGTCTGCCGATGACAGACTCCTGTCTGCTGATGACAGACTGCTCTCTGCTGATGACATACTGATCTCTGCTGATGACAGACTCCTGTCTGCTGATGACAGACTGCTGTCTCCTGATGACAGACTCCTGTCTGCTGATGACAGAAAGCGAAGGCATGAAATGGCGCCCAGTAAATGACCGTATCCTGGCCGCCGATGCAAGGAGCTCCGGGTGGTTTTTCGATTCGACTATGCTGCTACCACCCCCCCCCCCCCCCACCCCACTCCCTACCCAGCACATACGGAGCAGGTGAGTCACTATTGACCGGACGGCTGTGGTGATTCTTCAGGGAGAGCCTGGTGGTGCGTATGGGGGAGTTTGACCGCTCCACCTTCCTAGACGGCAAGAACAGCGATTACAACGTGTCCCGCATCATTATTCATCCCAACTATGTGGTAAGTTTTCCTCAGAAAACCACTTGACACCACTGTTTCACAAACCTATACAAACCTATCGACATTGTGGAGGAGTAAGAATATGCTAATTGTATATCGGCGTTCCACCCGATGTAGTACAGTCTTTCACCAAAATGGCTTCACAGTCGTTTATTTTGTACGTGTTTTGTTTTTAGCGTTGTGCGATTGTGAAAACGTGACATTTTGGTTTATTATTAACACGCGGGCTGGAGGTGGGGGGGGGGGGGGGGGGGGGGGGGGGAGGAGAGGCGAAATACGCACACCTCTAAGTTTTTCAAGGATAGCGGAAAAACGGTGGCGCTGAGCGACGCCATTTTTTGCATACCTGTTTGGAAAGCCACTTC
>JAXIVJ010017748.1:0-25258 GCA_036785665.1 Chirona hameri | reverse complement strand
ATACATATACATATACATATACATATACATATACATATACATATACATATACATATACATATACATATACATATACATATACATATACATATACATATACATATACATATACATATACATATACATATACATATACATATACATATACATATACATATACATATACATATACATATACATATACATATACATATACATATACATATACATATACATATACATATACATATACATATACATATACATATACATATACATATACATATACATATACATATACATATACATATACATATACATATACATATACATATACATATACATATACATATACATATACATATACATATACATATACATATACATATACATATACATATACATATACATATACATATACATATACATATACATATACATATACATATACATATACATATACATATACATATACATATACATATACATATCTATCTATCTATATATATATATATATATATATATATATATATATATATATATATATATATATATATATATATATATATATATATATATATATATATATATATATATATATATATATATATATATATATATATATATATATATATATATATATATATATATATATATATATATATATATATATATATATATATATATATATATTTATATATATATATATATATATATATATATATATATATATATATATATATACATATATTTATATATATATATATATATATATATATATATATATATATATATATATATATACTATATATATATATATATATATATATATATATATATATATATATATATATATATATATATATATATATATATATATATATATGTATATGTATATGTATATGTATATGTATATGTATATGTATATGTATATGTATATGTATATGTATATGTATATGTATATGTATATGTATATGTATATGTATATGTATATGTATATGTATATGTATATGTATATGTATATGTATATGTATATGTATATGTATATGTATATGTATATGTATATGTATATGTATATGTATATGTATATGTATATGTATATGTATATGTATATGTATATGTATATGTATATGTATATGTATATGTATATGTATATGTATATGTATATATATATATATATATATATATATATATATATATATATATATATATATATTATAGTGCAAATCAAGAATACTGATGTCTAGATCGGATATTTTGCCACAGTATGTTCCCTAAAAAATTATATTCCTAATCACGTACGATACCAATATTTAATATTATTGCATTACTAATGGTCTTCTCACATGATAATAACTAAATAATAAATGCATTAATGAATATATAATACATTATTATTTAGTTAATATCATGAGATAATTAGCAATAATATAATATTTCAAAAAGGCCACAGTTAGTGACTATTCACGTCGTTTCCTCATTCTGTGGAATTGCAAAATTGTTGTCTGCAGCGGGATTCGAACCCGCGCTTGGCCAACGCTCGATCTGCATGGGTTCACGAGATGCTTAATAGCTCGAAAACGAACCTCACGGCGTACACTTTTGAACCCGGAAATCGAAAGAAAAATGTTCACGCTTCATTTCTAGCTACTTTTTATTGTCGTATCGGTTGCAGGTAAAAAAACGTGGGCCCGTAAAAAGGCTTTTTAACATGGAACCCTATGGCCTAGTAGGAAAATGTACGCCGTGCTGCCATATGGACTTTGGACCCCTCCCCCCCCCCCCCCCCCCCGGTGAGATATACTGACCAACAGAGCTAAGCATGGATGCATGGTGGGGGATGGGTGTGTGTGGGGGGGGGCGTGGTCTTCTTTTGGTGTGGGTATCACCATCCAGGAGATACCAGCTAATTAGCACAATGTCCTGGACGACCAGTGGAAGGGTGTATTGAGTGGGTGACTTGTCACGTTCGTGCCAACCCTTTATTTTATAGGGATCTGCCGTTCCAGATAGTTTTTATATCTTTGAAAAGTTTTATTTTGGGCATTTTTTTACACCAAAAATGAGGGGTCAAAAACCAACATTTTATTTTAAAAAAAGAGATAGCCATGTTGTAGCCCTTGTCATCTGCTATCTTTTGACGTTTTTTAGGCATTTTTCTCAAAATATGGCATTTGTACGGTCCGTTAGAAAAAAAAATATTTAGTAAAGAAAAACAAATATATAGCAGCTTTCACTTACGCCTACATCAGCCATTATTTTGTTTTGGTCTGACACAATATTTGTTTGTATTTTTGGTCTGACACAACAAATACAAATAATGGCTATTGAAGGCGTAAGCCGAAAGTTTCTATATATCTTGTTTTTCTTTACTAAATCTTTTTTTTGGCACTATGAGTTATTTTGAATGGTTTTATCACTGTTTTGAGACATAATGATAATAATAAGTGTTAACCTTACTCTCATTGTGCCAAAAAGATGATTTAGAAAATAAAAACAAGATATATAGAAGCTTTCGGCTTGAGCCTTCATCAGCCAGTTAGGTTACACTAATATGCCTACACTTATTATTATCATTATGTCTCTCAAAACAGTGTTAAAACCATTCAAGAATCAAGATTATACATTAGAAACATTACTAGATCCAATATCAATCAAGTTCCAACTTGTATTTCTCTAATGTGGGATAGCGCTTTTTTGAGGCTCATAATGTATAATAGAGTTAATAAAAACCACAGCCTCATACTATGTAATATATTAATACAAAAATGAGACAAAAGAGACGACAGTTTCAGGCATGGCCCATCTTCAGGTCTCTGAAGATGGGCCATGCCTGAAACTGTCGTCTCTTTTGTCTCATTTTTGTATTAATATATTACATAGTATGAGGCTGTGGTTTTTATTAACTATTGTATTTCTCTCTCTACTTCCTGCGCCCCTGTTGTTGTCACCTTGAACATATTTGAGCTACGACCAGCATTCTCCCAGAGCTGTAATCGAAATATAGCATTTCTAGAAGCATTTATTACCAAAACACAGGCATATTTCTTTTGAAAAATCACATAAATACTGATCCATGTCGCCTCCCGACGCATACGTCAACGCCAAATGTTGAACACGGTTCAGCATTTGACGTACGTCAAAACTGGCGTACGCCGGTCGCAGTCAGCTGTAGGCGTACGTCGAGTTGACACCAAAAACAGGAAAATGGCGTACGACGTTCCACCAAATTGACGTTGACGTATACGTTTTGACGTATGGCGTGTCCGGTGTGAACTGGGCTTTAGCCACCCAGCAGCTGGGTTGCCGAATTTTCAGCCCGACCCCTTGGCCCTTACTAGCTGTGCTACGTGAGCGGGTAGTAAAGGAGACCGGGGCTAAATGCATCACGGGTTGAATGCATCAGAGGTTATAACCAAAAAAAAACTACCTATGAGATGGAAATGCCAGTGGGTCTACAAGAAACGCGCATACGCAAACCCTTTGCAACGGCCAGGGGGGTGTCATGGCTATCTCCGTAACGTGTCCACCCTGTCCCATGGCGTCATTTGACAGCTCGATTTCCACCAATGGGGTGGCCGAATCGGGAGAAGCGTATTTCTTTTCGTAGACCGTCTCGTGGCACTTCTCGGTCTATCAAAAGAATTAGGCCTTCGACCGGCGCGGCCGCCATGTTTTTTTACGGTGGCGCATTCGTCACTCAACGATCTTCAACATAATTGTAGGTGAAACAAGTGTAATCCAGATGTAAAAATAATTTCACCTGATAGATACTACTACAAAGTATCCTCAAGTCACATTACTTCATCAACAACCAGGTGAAATAATACAAAATTCGCACTTCAACCAAAAATAGCATTCAGCGACAGTTCCCGTGGCCAAAATCCAAACAATGCCTTATATGGGCATGGGCCTCGCTCGGTTGCATGCCTTGCTTTAACATCGTCTAGCGGCTCACCCTTGCTATTTAGGAGAAAATGTCCCAAAATAGAGCTGTAGAGGACGTTTCAATCTATCATTTAGTGCTCAATTGATCCCTCTGGCACCTAAGGAATGCAAATGGTAGGACGCGAAAGTAGGCCGATTTAACACTATTTGAATAGGGAGCGTGTGACGTCACGTGCCCATGACATCACGCATTTCGCTGCCTACCCCGGACGGGTCTACCTAGTCTCTATGGCCTTGTGCAACGGCGAAACGAGCGCTCATAAAGTCTCCGGAATGCGAAGAAAACTCAAATGCTAAAGCATGTTAATTTTCTTCTATGTATTCCTCCGAATCCAGAGCGATTTCCAGGCGATTCATGAGTGAGCTGCACGATTTGCACGCGGGACGCGATTCGCATGAGATCTGGCCCATGAGCGAGGAGCGATTTCCTTACGGGACGCGATTTGACCGCGAGTGCTGTGTTTCAGCCTTATTGTTGGGGGCTTAAGTTGGCAGCCAGCTTTCGCACGTGACTTACTTACTTACCGGTACTTACTCCCTATTTATTGTGGAGAACCTTGAGATCAAATTCGCCAACGTCTTGATTCAAACCGTCAACCAAATTAATACAAATCTGTTGTGTATTTGCCGCAACAAAACTCAAGGCCAACGCCAGCTGATGCCATCTCGCCGCTGTCTCGCAAGTCATGGTGCGGAAAAGTCGACCTAGAGTCAACTCTTCCGCTGGCAAATGGCTTACAATATAGCTGTCGACGCGAGACCCCCGATTGCAGCGCGATTCTGGAGTGGGACTGGGCGCCATTTCTGAGCCGATCCGGGGCAATACTAACGCGGGAAAAGTTACGTGTATTCCAATTGGAGTTGCGAGACGCGATTGGTACGCGAGGGTGCTGTATTTCAGCCTTTAGAATCTGGCCGATCTGGCAGACGCCGAAAGAGTGATTTTTGAGGAAGAAAGTTAATATTTGCCAATACATACAAAATCCAGTAGACAAGACAAGATCCAGTAGACAGACTCTTTGCAACTTCAGGTGTGGTGAAACATATACTTCTGCATATACTTCATATACTTCCGTAGACCGTAGCATATACTTCTGGCGTTAACACGATAGGAGATCTTGTCTGAACTGCTTAAACTTCCACCGTTTTATGCGCTCAAAACAAATCAAAGTGGCATGGTGCAGGCTGCATCGTGTGTGAAGGGGTAGGTTGCAACGTTAGGTTAATATAACAAATCACGAACATTAATTAATAGCGTGGAATGTCTAGTAATACAAATAATATGGTTATTTCTCGTAGTGCTTGTGCAAGGAGCATTAATATATTTGTTAATGTTTGTTTAATCGACCTTCTCCTTGAATTTGTATATAGCTGCGAGCTTAGTATATGTCAGTATATGTCATCGTGGCGTGTCATATCATGATGGGAGTGCGATTTCGTGTGACTGCTTTAACAAAATTGTTCGCCTTTATTCTTTATTTATTGATATAGCTATTGGCTAAGAACAATAATATGCCATCATGGAGCGTGATCTTAGGAATGTAATTTCGTGTGATTGATCTACAAAATGTTCGCCTTTATTTATTTATTTTGAATCGGGTAGGTTTTCAGCTGGGCTGGGTGGAGGATGTAGTCTCTGATTTTCACGAGCTGTGCTAAATGTCTATTCTTGTGTCGTGTATGTGAATGATGTGTTATTTCGATTGCAATACATCTGATGAAGGGCTGTGCCCGAATGCAAATGTAAAACAAAGTTTATTTTTTTACTTTGGTACATTCAAAGAGAAGGTCGATTAAACAAACATTAACAAACAAATAATTTGGTGTTTAAATATAATATACTAGGGACTATAATTGATATATAATACAGTGACCAATAAAAAAACGTTTTCAATATGAGTACATTTTTGCCATTCATTTTATACGTTCCAGGGGGTAGATGCAACCTTCCCCGGTAGCGGGGTTAAATGCATCACTTGCAGAGCTGTCTTAAAATTGTCGCTGTACCTATTTATACTTCGTTAGAATAAAATGAATATGTATTTTGGTGGGGAAAAGACACAACTTTCCTACAGCAGTGTCCGATTTCAAATATCGTATACGAGTCGACGGCTAAGAAGGCAAATGTGAAAATTGATGCATTTTTTGCATTGATGCCCCGGTCTCCCCTAATCAACAATGAAATACAAAATGTTGGCAATAGAAATAACGAATTAAAACCCTTATTGCGGTACAGACCCATTCACGCCCGGAGAATAACCCGCGGTTCTCGGGCTGAATCTGCCCTGCCGTCTGACGTCAGGTCACGGCCAGAACCGTCACATTTACCGTCACCTTCAGCACGTGACGCGATATACAAGAGCTCCGTCTCGTTCCGAAACTTGGGGGGACAGAGGCATTCCCAAGTCGATTATTTCCATGCAACGCCCATAGGCGTAATGTTATCAAATCTTATTTGTGTGTGTGGGGGGGGGGGGGACACGCCCCCCCCCCCCCCCCCCACCCTATGGCGGAGTCCCTGACGATTACGCACCTATATCACTCTGGGTCCGGCTTAGTTTGGTCTACCACCCATTTGTAAAGAGGCACTCGAGGCCTCATCACAGAGGGCGTCACGGAATGACAGCCACACGGAGCAGGGCAGTGGATGTTATAACTCACGGAGCAGGGCAGTGGATGTTATAGCTCACGGAGCAGGGCAGTGGATGTTATAACTCACGGAGAAGGGCAGTGGATGTTATAACTCACGGAGCAGGGCAGTGGATGTTATAACTCACGGAGCAGGGCAGTGGATGTTATAACTCACGGAGCAGGGCAGTGGATGTTATAACTCACGGAGTAGGGCAGTGGATGTTATAGCTCACGGAGCAGGGCAGTGGATGTTATAACTCACGGAGCATGGCAGTGGATGTTATAACTCACGGAGCAGGGCAGTGGATATTATAACTCACGGAGCAGGGCAGTGGATGTTATAACTCACGGAGCATGGCAGTGGATGTTATAACTCACGGAGCAGGGCAGTGGATGTTATAACTCACGGAGCAGGGCAGTGGATGTTATAACTCACGGAGCAGGGCAGTGGATGTTATAACTCACGGAGCATGGTAGTGGATGTTATAACTCACGGAGCAGGGCAGTGGATGTTATAACTCACGGAGCAGGGCAGTGGATGTTATAACTCACGGAGAAGGGCAGTGGATGTTATAACTCACGGAGCAGGGCAGTGGATGTTATAACTCACGGAGCAGGGCAGTGGATGTTATAACTCACGGAGCAGGGCAGTGGATGTTATAACTCACGGAGGAGGGCAGTGGATGTTATAACTCACGGAGCAGGGCAGTGGATGTTATACCTCACGGAGCAGGGCAGGGGATGTTATAACTCACGGAGCAGGGCAGGGATGTTATAACTCACAGAGCAGGCAGTGGATGTTATAACTCACGGAGCAGGGCAGTGGATGTTATAACTCACGGAGCAGAGCAGTGGATGTTATAACTCACGGAGCAGGGCAGTGGATGTTATAACTCACGGATCATGGCAGTGGATGTTATAACTCACGGAGCAGGGCAGTGGTTGTTATAACTCACGGAGCAGGGCAGTGGATGTTATAACTCACGGAGCAGGGCAGTGGATGTTATAACTCACGGAGCAGGGCAGTGGATGTTATAACTCACGGAGCAGGGCAGTGGATGTTATAACTCACGGAGAAGGGCAGTGGATGTTATAACTCACGGAGCAGGGCAGTGGATGTTATAACTCACGGAGCAGGGCAGTGGATGTTATAACTCACGGAGCAGGGCAGTGGATGTTATAACTCACGGAGCAGGGCAGTGGATGTTATAACTCACGGAGCAGGGCAGTGGATGTTATAACTCGCGGGGCAGGGCAGTGGATGTTATAACTCACGGAGCAGGGCAGTGGATGTTATAACTCACGGAGCAGGGCAGTGGATGTTATAACTCGCGGAGCAGGGTAGTGGATGTTATAACTCACGGAGCAGGGCAGTGGATGTTATAACTCACGGAGCAGGGCAGTGGATGTTATAACTCACGGAGCAGGGCAGTGGATGTTATAACTCACGGAGCAGGGCAGTGGATGTTATAACTCACGGAGCAGGGCAGTGGATGTTATAACTCACGGAGCAGGGCAGTGGATGTTATAACTCGCGGAGCAGGGCAGTGGATGTTATAACTCACGGAGCAGGGCAGTGGATGTTATAACTCACGGAGCAGGGCAGTGGATGTTATAACTCACGGAGCAGGGCAGTGGATGTTATAACTCACGGAGCAGGGCAGTGGATGTTATAACTCACGGAGAAGGGCAGTGGATGTTATAACTCACGGGCAGGGCAGTGGATGTTATAACTCGGCAGACAGCAGTATACACGTGACAGTCCGATCTCCAGCTCACCTGTCACACCTGTCACTCACCTGTCACACCTGTCACACATGTCACTCCAGCTCACCTCTCACGCCGTGACGCCCGCAGAGCGCTGAGCGTGCCAGGCGGCACATGACAGTCACACCTCCGTCACGGAGTCCGTCTCCGCCGTCACGGAGACCTGTCTCCTCCGTCAGGGCGGCTCCACGCTGGGCAGTCCGCAGTCCGCGGTCCGCCGCCGCTGCCACCGCCGCCGCCGCTGCCGTGGTCCGGAGCGCTGCTCCGCGGATACCGGGGCGCTGCTCAGCGGATACCGGGGCGCGCTATCGCAGACACACCGACCGACGCGGACGCCGCGTGCGGTCAGTGACGTCAGCTCATGGAGCCGTGACGTCACTGATATGTATGTCACGTCGCTGATGGGTATGTGACGTAACATATAGACATATGACGTCACATACGTCACTGGCATATATGGGACGTCACTGACATATATGTGACGTCACTGACAGATATGGAACGTCACTAACATATATGTGACGTCACTGACGGGCCTGTGACGTAACTGTCATACATGTGACGTCACTGACATACATGTGACGTCACTAACATATATGTGACGTCACTGACGAGCATGTGACGTAACTGGCATACATGTGACGTCACTGAAATACATGTGAAGTCACTGATGTGACTGTGACGTCACTCGATATCACGGCGGTACGGTGGCTGCAGCAGGCTGCCCTTGCTGACCAGCTCGTTACCACAGCCGTGGCTCTGGAGAGATCCTGCTGGGAGACGGAGCTGGCGATACCGGGGTTTGGAGCTGGGCCAACTGGCGGCGGCGGCGATGGCGGCCTGGCGTGGACGAAGCACTGCTCTGCGTACGGTCTGGAGCACAGAGGACCTCAGTGTCCAGTCCTCAGTCCTCAGTCCCCAGTCCCCAGTCCCCAGTCCCCAGTCCCCAGTCCCCAGTCCCCAGTCCCCAGTCTTCAGTCCTCAGATCCCAGTATTCAGTCCTCAGTCCTCAGATCCCAGTCCTCAGTCATCCGTCCTCAGTCCCCAGCACTCAGTCCTCAGTCCTCAGTCCTCAGTCCCCAGTCCCCAATCCTCAGTCCTCAGTCCTCAGTCCCCAGTCCTCAGTCCTCAGATCCCAGTCCTCAGTCCTCAGATCCCAGTCCTCAGTCCTCAGATCCCAGTCCTCAGTCCTCAGATCCCAGTCCCCAGTCCTCAGATTCCAGTCCTCAGTCCTCAGATCCCAGTCCTCAGATCACAGTCCTCAGTCCTCAGATCCCAGTCCTCAGTCCTCAGATCCCAGTCCTCAGTCCTCAGATCCCAGTCCTCAGTCCTCAGATCCCAGTCATCAGTCCTCAGATCCCAGTCCTCAGTCCTCAGTCCTCAGATCCCCGTCCTCAGTCCTCAGATCCCAGTCATCAGTCCTCAGATCCCAGTCCTCAGTCCTCAGATCCCAGTCCTCAGTCCTCAGATCCCAGTCCTCAGTCCTCAGATCCCAGTCCTCAGTCCTCAGATCCCAGTCCTCAGTCCTCAGTCCTCAGATCCGAGTCCTCAGTCCTCAGTCCTCAGTCCTCAGTCCTCAGTCCTCAGTCCTCAGTCCTCAGTCCTCAGTCCTCAGTCCTCAGTCCTCAGTCCTCAGTCCTCAGTCCTCAGTCCTCAGTCCTCAGTCCTCAGTCCTCAGTCCTCAGTCCTCAGTCCTCAGTCCGGGCACGACACAGGGGTCCACACCTGACCACGCTGCAGGTGTAACACTGCACACGCACAACACACGCCGACGCTCCCCCACAACTGGTACTCTGGCAGCACTCAGCGAGAAACTCGTTAGGCAGGTGGGCTTACGCGCGCCGAGAACTCGCCAAATTCCTGACCTGCTGAAGACAATCTATAGAGGTTTATGTGCAAATATCTGTTAGCAGGTAACACAAGTCTATGAAACAAAAGTACAGCAGTATTTCTAACACAAAATGTTGGTTATTCTAAAAGCAGCAATCAATACCGACGGAGGATATTTATTTGCTTTACCCTCTGTGAAGTCACACTAGCGAAATGCCGTGCGATCAATACTCCGCCTGGTGAAGTCCCCAGATATGGCAGCTGCAGGACGGGAAAGTCCCCAGATTGGGCGTCGGCCGATGACTCTCGGCAGCGGCATCGTCGGTAGTGGTGGTGACGTCACGGCGCATCAAGGCCAGCGGTGGCGGCTCGCCCGGTGCCGCCATTCCCGGATGCCGGTGGCGGATGACGGCCTGAATAGAGCTGCAATATTCAGTACCGCCGCATCGATTTGGGAGCTTTCTTTCTGCAGTATTCAGCGCCGCTGCACTGGTGATGGACTGATTAGAGCTGCAGTATTCAGTACCGCTGCACTGGTGATGGACTGATTAGAGCTGCAGTATTCAGCGCCGCTGCACTGGTGATGGACTGATTAGAGCTGCAATATTCAGTACCGCTGCACTGGTGATGGACTGATTAGAGCTGCAGTATTCAGCGCCGCTGCACTGGTGATGGACTGATCAGACCTGCAGTATTCAGCGCCGCTGCACTGGTGATGGACTGATTAGAGCTGCAGTATTCAGCGCCGCTGCACTGGTGATGGACTGATTAGAGCTGCAGTATTCAGTACCGCTACACTGTGCAGTGTGCACTGGTGGGTGGTGGTGGGCTGAATAGAGCTGCAGTTTTCATCTCCTCTTTTCAGCAGACTGAATAGAGCTGCAGTTTTCAGCGTTACAATCAGGGGCGTCGCTGACGGGGGGGGGTCGCAATCCTCCCCCACTTTTGAAAACCGGGGGTGGGTGGGGTTGACCCCTCCCCACACATTTTATGGTGGCCGACCCCCCTCCCCCCCCCCCCCCCCCCCCACACACACACACTTTTTATGGCGGAAGCTGATTCTAGTTTGTACCATCAAAATCCACCAAAATACATATTTCTCCCCGGATTTGACCCACTCCCTCGTCCAAGTTGGGGTGGCTGAAGCCAAGTGTGTGTGTGTGGGGGTGGGGGGGGGGGGGGGGAGCGGGAGGGGAGGCAGAAGCCCCCTCAACTGAATAGGATCCTACACCCCTGCGACGTGGAAATGGGCTCCGTCAGATACGGATTAAATTTCCTTCGTTTTCCCTTCGACACACCGCTGCTCCGTAAGGAAAACGAAGGAAATTTCATCCGTAACATGCAGGGGCGTCGCCGACGGGGGAAGGGTGGGGGGGGGCGGTCCCCCGACTCTCAGAAGGAGGGGTGGTTGATCCCCCCCCCCCACCCCACCCCACACACCACTTTTTGTGGGGGAAGTTAACAATTTATCGTACAAAATTGCCTTTGCAACAGTCAAGGGCGGATCCAACCGGCCGTTGGGGGGGGGGGACAAACCGTTTTTTTTAGCGGACCTTACCTACCCCAATTTCGAATTTCTTCCCGGATTTGGGCCACTTTATTTTGCAACCACACGATTTCTAATATTTTTGTTTTTTGTTTTTTAGGTTTTCGATCTTTTGGGATATAGAAAAAGCTTGTAGTTTGTATTGTTCCGACATTGCCTTACACTGAGCAAAACTATGTTAATTGTCAGCTGTACCCAGGGCGTCGCCGACAATTTTTGAGGGGGGGGGTCGGCTGAAATGACGAGAAAAAAAATGTACTCCAATTTGTTATGCGTGTATTTAAGCCTTTGCAGATTTTTAATGTGGATTTGCATGTTATAGTAGGTACTTGTTAGTTAGTGCCGCGAAGCGGCGCGATATTTTTACGGGTTCGCCTGATAAAACCCAGAAATATAGGCGATGGGCATTGTAAAGGATAAGAAGCTAAAAATGCTATTCATTCAATTCAGCGTTGCAATGAATCGAAGACGATGACTATGGCTTCGTTTAAGAGCGGATCCAGCCGGCGTTTCTTTCTTTTTTTGGGGGGGGGCAAACCATTTTTTAGCGGACCTTACCTACTCCCAATTTCGAATTGCTTCCCCAGATTTGGGCCACTTTATTTTGCAACCACACGATTTGGATTTTTAATGATTTTTTAATAGGTTTTCGACCTTTTAGGATATCGAAAAAGGAAAGATGTCAGCTTGCAGTTTTATTGTTCCGACATTGCCTTACACTCAGCAAAACTATGTCAATTGTCAGCTATACCCAGGGGCGTCGCCGATAATTTTTTAGTTGGGGGGTCGGCTGAAATCACGAAAAAAATGTACCCCAATTTGTTATGCGCATATTTAAGCTTTTGCAACATTTTTAATGTGGATTTGCATGTTATAGTAGGTATTTGTTATTTAGCGTATTTTTTTCGGGTTTGACTGATAAAAACTACGAAACATAGGCATTGTTAGCTTCTTAGCCTTGTAGAGGATAAGAAGCTAAAAATGTTATTCATTCAATTCAGCGTTACGACGAAACGAAGACGATGACAGGGCCTATTTTAACATGTTAACTGGGGGGCAAATGCCCCCCCAGTGAGCCGTTTTGCCCCCCCCCCCCCCAGTCAAGAAATGTTGCCCACCCTGATTTCAGTATTTCCATGTCATTTTTCGCTTGATAGGTATTCAATTAAAATCAAATATGCTTACCTGGTGATAAATGTATACAAATCCAATGCAAATTTCATGATATTCCTAAGTTTTAGTATTTCCCAGCCACAATAAGTATCTTTAAATTATTTCCGGAATATCTCGAATTTCAATATCCTTTGAACAATTGCTCATTAGCGGCAGAGTGGGGGAGATCGGGGGTTGTTGGATCAGGAACGTCGCCACACAATTTTGAGTGGGTTGGGCAACATAGGCGTACACAAGGGGGGGGGGGCAAACAGGGAAATTGCCCCCCCCCCCATGAAGGTCTGCACGTGTCCCATTTGGTCGAAAAAAATAATGATTTTTTTTTTAAAGAGGAAAATGGTGAAAATATGCCCTTTTAAAAATATAGTGGGCCAAATCCGTTGATTTTTTTTTTTGGTGGGGGTACTTTATGCCCCCCTGAGCAAAAATGTCCCCCTCCTGGAGTACATCCTGGGTATGCCACTGGGGGGCAACTGCTGAGCCGATTGTGTTGAAATTTGGTGTGTGGCTAGGGATCTCGGAGCAAAATTTTAGCCCCCCCATTCTCGAACCCTAGATCCGCTAGTGGGTCCCGGCACGATACGGATGTTGATGTAAGGACAACTGCCCATCGCCTAATTACTATTATTATTAGATGTTAACAGACGCTGGCGGATCCAGCCTCTCTCCGTGGGGGAGACATCTTTTTGTGGCAAAGGTACCCCATTTTTTATCCGCGGAGTTGGGCCGGTCACCTTATTTTTGGTATTCAAGCTTAAGAAATTCACTTTTCAAATTCACACAAATTGATTTTGTGGATTTTTCCCCGAAAAAAATATTTTTATTGTTATTTTTGGGTCAAATACACAAAATTTCGTAAATCCGAGATCCCCATTTTCAAGAGCATGTCATTTCCTTTCTTTTGACATTTTTTTTAAAATTTGCTTCAAAACTCTATTTTCTACGATTGTTCAAGCATTTATCGTATTTCCACTAAAAACGGCATGACATAACGTCATTAAAACGTCATTATCTACCAAAAAACTACATCAATTTCATTGCAATTTAATGTGAAGACGTAGAATTGATGCAGCATAATGTACTGAAAGTTTGACGTTGATATCTATCATAGTTTTCAAGTTTTCAGTAAATCCGTGAGGTAGGACAGATTCACCCCCCCCCCCCCCCCCCCCCCCCCAGCCAGGGCCTATTTTAACATGTTAACTGGAGGGGGGGGGGGACAAATGTACCCCCTCCAGTGAGCCCTTTTGCCCCACCCCCCAGTCAAGAAATGTTGCCCACCCCGATTTTAGTATTTCCATGTCATTTTTCGCTGGATCGGTATTCAATTAAAATAAAATATGCTTACCTGGTGATAAATGTATACAAATCCAAAGCACATATTCCTAAGTTTTAGTATTTCCCAGCCAAAATAAGTATCTTTAAAGTATTTCCGGAATATCTCGAATTTCAATATCCTTTGAACAATTGCTCATTAGCGGCAGAGTGGGGGAGATCGGGGGTTGTTGGATCAGGAACGTCGCCACACAATTTTGAGTGGGTGGGGGCAACTGCTGAGCCGATTGTGTTCAAATTTGGTGTGTGGCTAGAGATCTCTCAGCCGCCACTTTCCCACAAGTAAGGGGTGGGGGTGCTTTTGCACGTGCGCATGTGTGCACCACGTATTTGTATCTCAGAAACTACTTCCCTGATCGAGTTGGAATTCACCATACATTTCCTTCGCGTTCGCTCGTTCATCGCCAACTACTGCGCCTTACTGGTTCAGTAAAACAAAAGTTATGGAAGAAAAATGACTGCGGAATGACCTCAGGGTGAATAGATTTTACCTTGTGGAGGTCGCAGGATACAAATACCAAATGGATCTTTGCATTGGCGGATCCAGAACGGGTGGTTTGGGGGAGGAGGGAATACAAAAAAGTCTCACACAATTCTGAAAACGCATCGGATTTGTCTTGCTTATGCATTGATAGCTGATTTAACCCTCGCCCGGGTAGGGGGTGGATGCCATCCCCTCGGTTTTTCAAAAATAACTTGCGTAGTTTCCAACCGATTACGATGAAACTTTCAGTTTCCTACTTTTGAACAATTTGACACATACTCTAATTGTGATGTTCTAACCCACATCACCAGTAACCTATGACTTTTTTCTCAAGGTAATGTCATGCGCAACTGTCGTACCGTAGTATCGATGCTTGTAACTTGTGCAGTTTGTTGTTTAGTATTTGTTGTTCAGGAACATATGCACAGGTGTTTCCAGGTGACAGTTGTAGTTTCCACTGAGATTGTGACCTCGATTGACCTTTTCAAAGGTCAACCGAGGTCATTGACCTCCGATGCCCTCAGATGACTTTTGTTTGGCTTCTGGCGGTTTCTAGGACAGTTTGTGACGCTGATTTAAAATTTGGGATCCATTTTGCATAATTATATGTTACACTGGGGTCATGGGCTTCCACAGGTCAACCGAGGTCACTGACCTCAGATGACCTGACCTGACCTTTTTGGAATTTGGCAGTTTCTAGGATATTTTGTGATGCTGATTTCAAATTTGGCACCCATTAAGCATTATGATATGCTCATTCACGATTCTAGCTCGATACAATTCAAATTATATGCATTTACAATTTGTATGACTATTGGGTCATTGACATGACCTCAGAGGTCACCTAATGACCCAAGACTTTAAAATCGGATATCAGTGGCTTCCTCTCGTCACAAGCAACACCCTCGTTTTTTTTAATCGAAGCTCTAGCTCAATTAGGGCGAAACGCTAAAGGAGGGGGGGGGGGGTCGTACAACGTCGTACAGCGAGGGTTAAAGCTAACTTTCGTACAGCGAGGGTTAACCCGCGAGTTACTGGGGTATATTTTATAACGCGACTTACTGGGGGGGGGGCTATTTTTTGCCCCCTTCGGATCTCCGGAACTACTGGACCGAATGTAAAAATTCAAACGGCATTCGATATCCCTGGGAAATTTATCGAGGGAAACATAATATTGTTGATCTCGGGGTCACCGATGACGTCACAGGTCAGGTCAAGTACAAAATGTATGACCTTGTCAAAAGGTCTCGATGGATGGAATTGTCGCGCAAAATTGCGATATTAAACGCATAAGCTGTCGATAAATCGGTATGATTCGTGTGTCTGACACTTCTAAGTACCTTTCTAAGCTGTTTATGACCTTGGGTCAGATCAAGGTCATGCGAGGTCACGAGGTCAAACTGCAGATTACGGTCATTAGGCGTTGTAACACATGTTTATGGGTTTGTTTATCGTCTAGAACGCGTACAATGACCTTAGAACATTGTTTGTTCCATATAAATAGAAGTAAAAAGCAAAAATGGAAATGCGTTTTTTATGCATAGTAATGCTGTGAGAGGTGGTCGATTTTTGTCATTTAAAGGTCATAACTCAGTCATTTTTGAAGATATCGACTTCAAAATTAGTACACATATTGCATACGTCTCGATCACACATATTCCTGTTTTTTGATAATTCTGATTTTTTCTTGAAAATTTGTTAAAAACAAAAAAAGTGTATTTGGATATCTCAAAATTTTGAATTAAAAAAAACTCAAAAATCCGAGAAGGCAGTTTGATAGCCCGGTCTTTTGTCAGTATTTTGATTTAAGACAATTGAGTTTATCTCAAACATCGTACCTTTGACAGCGTTTTCCGAAAACCATTATTTTTCAACCAAAACCGAAGAACATGACGTCACTCTGACGTCATTCCCGGTTGACCTATCATAACCTCATATTTTCCCCTTTGCCAACATGTGTAGAATTGATGTGAGAGAAGGTACTGCAAGTTTGGTATCGATACCGGTATTCATTTAAGAGTTATTGCAAAATAACGGGAGGGGGGGAATAGCCCCCCCCCCCAGTAACTCGCGGGTTAAAGCTAACTTTCCTTAGTAAAGGTTGCTTAGATTTTCTTATATATCTATCAGGAAATGTGACAATCTTGCACCGATTTCAGGCGGTTTGGGGAAGGGCAATTGCCCATTTTTCCCAACCGTAGATCCGCCACTGGATCTTTGTATTTTGCAAAAGATGCGGGACTCTGGTGAACATTGGACAAATTTAGCCATTTCCTTTGGATTTATATGCATTTGCATGTTTCCCCAATGACTTATAATTGGGAGGTCACAAAATAGACTTCATCCTAGGTCACCAACCAGGAATTGCGTGTGGATAGCATGTGAGCCCCTCTATGGCCGCATGAGGCCCTCATGCGGCCGGAGTGGGCCCACGTGCTATCCACACTCAATTCCTGGTAGGGCATCGTTGTAAAATCATCCGAAATAGCAGAATTGTAGGTATGTATGACCTGATTGAATCCTGTGAGTATCTAACTGATCGGTCAAACAATGTGGCTGCGGCACGACCTTACATTTTTGGAGGTGGGATCACTAGACTTGACTTGTGACGTGACCTGAGGAGACCCGAGGTAAACAAATTAAAAGTATTTGGGCAATTGATAGGCAAGCAGTTGTAACAAAAATGGCGGAGCGAAATGGCGTCGTTTTCCGCTATTTCCAAAAAAAAACTAAGGGGGAGGGTATGTCCGCCCCCTGGATCCCCCACTGGCGGATCCAGGGGGCGGACATGAGGGGCAAATGAATGCCCCCCAAACAGGAATCTGGGGGGGGGGGATGCAATACAAGTATGCCCCCCCCCCTCCTGCGCGTTCCCTGCACTGAACGTGAAAAACAATGATTTTAGGAGAAAACTTCATGAAATCAGAAGTTTTTCTTCTCTCAAGTGATTGAATTTGAAGTTTTTGTGCATCCATTGCTTTCAATGATAGACAAAACAGCGCACCTGATGCAATTGAAGCAGCCCCGGTGACACGCGCCCTGCTGGGGGGGGGGCAGATTCTGCCCCTCTCGGATTTTCTCAATAACTCTAAAACTGGGATAGATATCAACGTGAAACTTTCAATACCTTATACTGCATCAATGCTAAGTCTTCTCGCTAAATTTCAATGAAATGAATGTAGTATTTTGGGAGATAATAACGTTTTAATGACGTCATGTCATGCCATTTTGAGTAAAAAAATAAATGTTTGACAAATTGTAAACAAAAAGTTTCAAAGCAAATTGCAAATAAAAAAACGTCAATAGAAAGGAAATGACATTCTCTTCCAAATAGCTATCTCGGATTTGTGATTTTTTTTTGTCTGTTGACCCCCCAATTGTTTTCTCGGAAAAATGTCCACAAAATATTTTTTTTTTGTGTTGTGAATTCGAAAAGTGATTGCTTAAAGGAAATAGTTCACCTTGGAAATTTTTACCCAGCTCGATTTGATTATATTTTGTAATACAATTTATTTTTATATTGTCAAAAATGACCTTATATCGCGCCGATTCAGGACAGAAGGCCGTAAATTTGTATTGTTTATCAAAACTATATGTATACTCTCTGCGTCAGAGTCCTGACGTCACGCGAATGACATAATAGCCGTTTTCACGAAGGATTCTGCGTTTCGGGCGATTGGGGCGTTTGGAGTTTGGGGCCAGCTATGGCCCGTGACACGGTGTTTGGTCCAAAACTCCAAAACTCCAAAACTCCAAAACTCCAAAACTCCAAAAAATAAAATTCCAGAAAACTAACATTCCAAAGTTCCAAAATTTATAAATTCCGAATAGTGTTATTCCAATGGTGCAACCAACCTTCGGATATAACCAACCTTCGGTTATTCGGATGTTCGGATACAACCAATTTAAGATTATTCGGATATGCACGGGGGCAGCACTATTATTGGCCATCGCCGGTCCGAAAGTTGGTTGTGCATATTGGAATTTTGGATTTTTTTTTTAGTGTCCGCTTTTATGATATCCGCTTTTATGATTATCCGCTTTTATGATATTCATGTTTTACTTCATCATAGGCGTATCCTGGATCCAAACTGGGGCGGCGCAAGACCTTTTGATAGGTATAGTATCCGCTATTATGATACTAACTAGTCAGCAGTGACTATTTCACTTACAACTTCAATTCACATTGCTTACCCCTTTTTACCCTACCTGGACTCGCCTATTATCTCATAATCGTTCAGAGTATCCTGTGGTGCATGTTTCATCAGAAAACTGCAGTATGTTATGTCATTGTAGGCCCATGCATCTTAGTTTCCTTTCAATAATATGACCCCTTTCTTTCATTCCTGAGCACACCTCTGAAAAAACATATTCCCTCTCCTGGCTTCATATGTGCATATATCATAAGTTAACCGTCTATTGCGCCGTAATCGCTGGTATATCGTCATCACCATGCCAGTCACCCCTATTCCTGTTCCTGAATACGCCCCTGCAACGCTATATGTAATACATTATGCAAATAATGGAAGGAGAAGCTATCTTTTACATCTTGACAGCTATAAATGCTCCTTACATCGCTCTGTTGGCTTCCCACCGAGCATTGAATACTTCCTGGAACCCCCCCCCCCCCCCTTTTTCAAGCCCCTGAAACCGCCTCTGCCATGCAATTTTTATGATATTTCATTAACATCAACTAATTTGCACTTGTTGCAATCACCGTAAACCGATGGAACTCCATCATACTTGAGGCAGTTAGGAAGAAACCATGAAGATCGCATTTCCGTATTATCGCCAAATGTCGCCGCCGAACCCTCCCAAAACCGTGCCCTGGAACCGCCTCTGTTCAGGTTAAGAACTAAAAAAATTGATTCCAAATGCGGAATTCAATTCTAGGAAAAGTTCCAAAATTTCATGGGTCTGCTCCCAGCCGTTCTGGAGATATCTGCGAAAAACATGAGGGGGGATGGAATCCCCCCTTTTACAAATAGGGTTAAAGGAAATAGTTCACCTTCGGAAAATGTATCAGAACAGAATTGTATTATATTTTTTAATACAGTTTCTTTTTTTCTTTTCAAAAGTGGTCCTACATCGCGCCAATTCAGGACAGAAGGTCGTAAATTATTAATTGTATGGTGTGCGTTATTGGTCTGCGCATGCCCCATGCAGTGCTGGCACTTTCAGATGGTACGGTATATCATATATGCGCCGCATTTCTTCGCCAAAAAGTCAAATATCTTCGGCTGGAGAGTCTTTTCAAACAAGAACAGTTGCAGATAGGGATTTATCAACACGGGCTACAAAACTGCTATTTCAGTTAAAAACCCCATGTTGAAGGTGAACTATTTCCTTTAAGTCCGATCGGGACGAAACCTAAGATTCGCTCGTAGCCATTAAGTCCGATCGGGACGAACCTATGATTCGCTCGTAGCCATTAAAGGAAATAGTTCACCTTCGGAAGAAAAACAATTCAGAACACGATTTTATTATATTTGTTAATACATTTTCTTTTTTTCTTTTTAAAAATGGCCCTACATCGCGCCAATTCAGGACAGAAGGTTGTAAATTATTAATTGTATCGTGTGCGTTATTAGTCTGCGCATGCTCCATGCAGTGCTGGCACAATTCAGACGGTACGGTATATCATATATGCGCCGCATTCCTTCGCCAAAAAGTCAAATATCTTCGACTGGGGAGTCTTTTCAGCCAAGAAAAGTTCCAGATAAAGATTTTTCAACACGGGCTACACAACTGCTATTTCAGTTCAAAACCCCATGTTGACGGTGAGCTATTTCCTTTAAGTCCGATCGGGACGAACCTAAGATTCGCTCGTAGAATTCGCTCGTATGACAAAAACCAAACAGCCGGCGCCGGGATACGAACCGTCCAACCTCCGCATGGAAGCCGGGCATGTTAACCACTAGGATACAAAGGATTTTGAGTTCGCGGGCACTGTGCCACATCTAACCCGGCTATGTAGCGGAAATATCGTCAGGTTGACAGATTGTTGCCAGTCATTGTAGTTATCGCTAGATGTGGCACTTCTTTGTCTACCCAAAAAATACGCCCCGAGAACATTATCGCCGTCTCAATACATCGTATACAAACAGGGGGGGGGGTAATATATATCAGCTGCCTAGCGGCTAGGTATTAGCAATGACGTCACTGGTGCGCTGGTCCAGTCGTGGCCAGCCCCGACGCCGCATCTGCGCTTTTGAGTGTTTGCGGTCTTTTGACGGGTGTTACCGAGCGGCAATTTGAAGTCGTCGCCGTTAGATAAATAAGTTAGGTAGTTAGGTTGCAAATCTATGCTTTTGAAATATTTTGTTTTCTAATGCTTTTTAAAGCATATCTTGAACATTAAGCCCCCAAAAAACATCGCTCCTCAGCCAAACGGGGCAGAGTGTCGCCGTCTCGCCCCTCAGCCGGACCGGTGCAGCGTATGTCCGTCTCGCCCCGTATGGCCGTCTCACCCCTCAGCCAGACCAGACCGAGGCAGTGTAAGGCCGTCTCCCTACCCCCCCCCCCCCCCCCCCCCCCCCTCAGCCGGACCGGGGCAGCGTATGGCCGTCTCACCCCTCAGTCAGACCTGCAGCGTATGCCGTCTCGCCCCTCAGCCAGACCGGTGCAGCGTATGACCGTCTCGGCTCTCAGCCAGACCGGGGAAGCGAACGGCCGTCTCGCCCATCAACCAGACTGGGGCAGCGTGTGGCCGTCTCGCCCCTCAGCCGGACCGGGGCTGCGTATAGCCGTGTCACCCCTCAACCAGACCGGGGCAGCGTATGGCATCTCACCCTTCAGTCAGACCAGTGCAGCGTATAGCCGTTTCACCCCTCAGCCAGACCGAGGCAGCGTATGGCCGTCTAGGCTCTCAGCCAGACCAGGGCAGCGTATAGCCGTTTCACCCCTCAGCCAGACCGGGGCAGCTTATGGCCGTCTCACCCCTCAGTCAGACCGGTGCAGCGTATGGCCGTCTCGCTTCTCAGCCAAAACGGGGTAGCGTATGGCCGTCTCGCCCCTCAGGCAGACCGGGCCAGCGTATGGCCGTCTCCCCCCCCCCCCCCAGCCGGACCGGGGCAGCGTATGGCCGCCTCCCCCTCAGCATGAATTAAGGGAGGGAGAATTATCCGCGGTAAACGTAATCTTAAATAGGATCGTACCTTAGGGAAGGCCAGGCACGTAGCCAAGGAGGGGGGGGGGGGCGGCGTGGGCGACCGCCCTCCCCTGGAGACCAGGAGGGCCCTTCTCGGCGCGCGCAGCGCTCCGAAAAGGTCTGACGAGACCGCGCGAAGCGCGTTATCATGGTCTCTTTACCTTCGCTATGTCCTGATACCCTGCTCTGATCTCCTGTTCGGATGTCATGATACCCTGCTCTGATATACCCTCATACCCTCAATGCTCATTTAGTCCATTATTTCAGCAATTATCAGCGTTAAAACTTGGCCGTTTTTCAAGACTTGTATCAGATAACGAGTACTTGATCGGCACTACTGTCCACCACTTTTATCTTGAGATCAATTTCAGAGTTTTGAATTATCTGCAAGTCCTACACTGGATCACACAATGATTATGCAACTTGAAACTTACGGGACTTTTTATTACTGTACACTGTTCGTTCAGGTTTTGTGGTTTATGTGGTTTTCTTATCTCTGGCCTTTAGCGTTGATAATTTGGTGGTGGCGTATTCATTCTTTGGCATGAAAATTCATGAAAAATATCGAATTTTATGGGAAAACTAGGTAACTGTTGCTGTCGTTGGAACAAAACAAGTTTATTTTCTTTCAAATATTGCTTATTTTACCGGAAATATGCCATAAGTGAGGTGTTTGATTAGCATAAAAGAGATGACTGGCCCTGCCTCAGCCAGTCCTGCGCGGTGGCATCACCGCGCACTTTAGAATGTCCTTACGTGCAGAGGAGGCCATTTCCAGAAAATGTGGCTACCGTGGGACTTCTACCACCTTTATAAGTACGTTTTACTATGCAACTCAATTATTCTGGGAAAAACCCGTATACTCCCTTTAATGTGGGGTAAAGTGGGCCTAAGTGGTCCGCTTTGCCCCGCTATTCACGAGATTGCACGCATCTGTATTTCATGCGGAAGACCGCGTTAAAGATGTTCAAAGCGAATAGCTTACTTGGTTCGCTGCTGTCAGGCACGTAGCCAAGGGGAGGGCGGCGGGGAGGCCGCCCCCCCCCCCCCCCCCCCCCTGGAGGCCAGGAGGGCCCTTTATGGCGCGTGAGGGCCCTTTTCGGTGCGCGCAGCGCGCCGAAAAGAGCCGACGAGACCGCGCGAATCGCGGTATCATAGGCTCTTGACTACACGAAGCGTGGTCTTTAGAGAGTTTAGAGGACTTCAGAGGCCATTTAGGGCCACCAGGGCTCTCTGAAAGACCAGAGGGCCCCTTGGACGTTCAAAAGAGCCCTGTGCATGTCAGATGGGCCCCTGGCCAGACCGAAAGGGCCCCTGAGTGGGTCAGAGGGCCCCCTGAGCACGTTGAATGGGCCCCCTGAACACGTCGAATAGGCCCTAGCCAGCACAGAGGGACCCTGGGCAGGTCGAGAGGCCCCTGAGCATGTCGGCAGGGCAACAAATCGGCCAGCGTCCCTTGCCAGGCAATAAGGGCCCCTGAGCAGGTTGGAGGGACCTGAGCAGGTTGGAGGGCGCCTGGACAGACCAGAGGGCCCCTGGAAAGTCAAAAGGGCTCCTGTGTAGGACAGAAGGGCCCATGACCAGACATAAAAGGCACCTAGGTGGGTCAGAAGGGCCCCTGAACATGCCTAAGGGGCCCCTACTCAGCACGGAGGGGCCTCAGGGCAGGTCGGAGGGCCCTCTGAGCATGTCTCAAGGCGACAAAGCAGCCAGCGCAGTCCCTTTTCAGGTCAGAAAGGCCCCTTAGAAGGCTACAGGGCCCCTGGATAGACCAGATGGCACCCAGAAAGTTAAAAGGGCCCCTGTGCAGTGCGGAGGGGCCCTGACCAAACCGAAAGTACCCCTAGGCGGGTAAGAAGGGCCCCTCAACATGCCGAATTGGCCCCTGACCAGACGGAGGGGCCCCAGGGCAGTTCAGAGGGCCCCTTGAGCATGTCGGCAGGACGACAAAGCAGCCAGCGCAGTCCGACCAGAAGAGTCGCTTGGCAGATCGGAGGGGCTCCTGGGCAAGTCAGAGGGGCCCCTGGCTAGACCAAAAGGGTCCCTGGGCCGGTTGGAAGGCCCCTTGAACATGCCGGATGAGTTCCTAGCCAGATTGGAGGGGCCCCTGGGCAGGTTGGAAGGGCCCCTGAGCAGGGGCGGCTGATTGCGGGGGGCAGGGTACCCAAAATGCCCCCAGTCGAAAATCCTGGGTCATTTTTCGACTAAGGGTCATTTTGCCCCCCCCCCCCCCAGATTTTAGCATGCTCAATCTGGGGGCAAAATGACCCTTCCCCAGGATTTTCAACTGGGGAGGGGGCACCCTGCGACGCGCAATCCGCCGACCCTGCCCCTGAGCATGTCGGCAGGGCGACAAAGCAGCCAGTGCTGTCCCTGGCCAGGTCGGAAGGACCTCTGAACAGGCCGAATGGACCACTTGAAACACAAGAGGGGCTTCTTGGAGGGTCGGAGGAGTCCCTGGTGAGACCGGAAGGGTCAAAGCACGTAGAGATCCCAGATGAAGATTAAATACAAAGAGGACTTACTCCACAATACACATATTAAAAGCGGAGCTTTCGGGTATATTGTAACACCCTTCGTCAGGGTGCTACAATATACCCGAAAGCTCCGATTTTATTTTTCCCTGTAGAGTAAGCCCTCTTTGTATTATATATATATATATATATATATCACCCACTCCACATAATGTCTTTTCGCTTCGCGGATCCCAGATGAGTCCCTGAACAGGTCGGAAGGGCTTTGAAAAGGTCAGAGGGGCCCCTAGACGATCTGAAGGGACCTTGGGCCTTTCAACAGTAAGAATACAGTTGTCCAGGGAATAAAGCTCAAAATGTTCGCGCTGTTCCGCGGCGCAATTTAACTACAAATTCAATTATATGCGGATAAGGGAAAAAATCGGCCCGTTTAACGGCGCATTTATGTGTTATGTTGCTACTTCCCTATATAATTGGGCAAAATAGTTCACTTTAGCACTTTTTCACCGCACTTTTAAACGCACAATATAGCATTTTTAGAAGTCCGCACCATATGCAATGCGACGCATTGATGAGAAAACATATACAGGGCATAAGACTCAAAATGTTCGCACCGCCCTAAAAGTTGGTATGGCCCATGCCATATGGTGTGCAGACAAAACTTCTAAGGAATTACTTCTAACGACAGAACATCCAAGTCAAAACTTACACGTGTCAAAACTGCCAACGGAAAACTTCTAATGGAAAAACTTCTCGCGTCAAAACTTCCCAAGTAAAAACTGCTAAACGACAGAACTTCCAAGCGTCAAAACTTCCAAAGCCAAAACTTCTTCGCGACAACACTTCCAAGGAAATTACTTCCAATTCCAAAACTTCTAAAGGACAAAACTTCTAATGGCACAACCTCCAAGCGACAGAACTTCCAACCGTCAAAAGTTCCA
>JAXIVJ010017747.1:0-20000 GCA_036785665.1 Chirona hameri | reverse complement strand
TATATATATATATATATATATATATATATATATATATATATATATATATATATATATATATATATATATATATATATATATATATATATATATATATATATATATATATATATATATATATATATATATATATATATATATGTGTATATATGTATATATGTATACATGTATATATGTATATATGTAAACCCTCGCCAGTGCAGGGGGGTTGATGCCACCCCCTCGGTTTTTCGGGAATAACTTGCGTAAATATCAACCGATTGCAATGCAACTTTCAGGACCCTACTTGTGAACAATTTGACACATATGCGGGAAATTTTGAAGTTGTAGGTTACATGACCCGTGACCTTTGACCTGTTTTTCAAGATCATGTCAGGCGCAACTGGCGCCCAGTAGTATTGATCCTTGTAACTTGTGCAGTTCCATAGTATTTGTTGTTCAGGAAGCATATGCACAGGTGTTTCCAGGTGACAGTTGTGGTTTCCATTGAGATTGTGAACTCGATTGACTTTTTCAGAGATCAATCGAGGTCACTGACCTCCAATTACCTCATATTACGTGTTTGGCTTCTAGCAGTATCTAGGACATTTTGTGACGCTGATTTCAAATAAGGGATCCATTTTACATAATGTTATGTTCCAGTGGGGTCATGCGCCCCAACAGGTCAACCGAGGTCACTGGCCTCAAATGACCTGACCTGACCTTTTTGGAATTTGGCAGTTTCTAGGACATTTTGTGATGCTGATTACGAATTTGGCACCCATTAAGCATTATGATATCCTCATTCACGATTCTAGCTCGATAAAATTCAATTTATACGCATTTTCATTTTTGATGACATTTGGGTCATTGACATGACCTCAGAGGTCACCTAATGACCTAGGACCTTAGAATCGGATATCAATGGCTTCCTCTCGTGACAAGCAACACGCTCGTTTTTGAGTCGAAGCTCTAGCCCAATTAGGGGCTAAACGCTAGGGGGTCGTACCCCCCCCCCCCCCCTGCACGGTCACGCACTGATCGGACGCTGCACGGGCGAGGGTTAATAGGGTTTGTCGAGCTTAGTTGTTGTATCATCATAGTCAGAATGTTTAGATTCATCATTTCATTAATTTTAAAAGAAATCCAAGGGCTCCGCCCTGGCTGACCCCAAATGACCTTGACCTTTGACCTACTTTAGCTCAGCTGATAGCGCTTGCCGAGCGTATATTTTTATGTTCATCGTATTCAGGACGTCAATATCTATACGTGTGCACATTTGTTAAGCAAATCAAAGGGGTCCACCCTAAATGACCTTGACCTTTGGCCCGCTATAACTTCCTTTTGAGGGCTTTCCGAGCTTATCTTTTGACTTTTTCGTAATAGCACGAGCACATTCTATCATTGTGGACATTTTCAAGCGATTCTGAGGGGTCCGCCTAGCCGAATATCGATCGAATATCGATCTTGAATTTGAATTTGTTGCCAACTTGATAGACGTGGAGCAACCGCAGGATGAAATGTCATGTGAATTGGCGCGTCACGGCATTTTCTAGCCTCTTGTTTTTAGTTCAGCCCAAAATATTTTTTCAACAACTATTTACCGCCATATTCCTGCGATTAACTACTCCCTTCCACACCTGAAAAAAATGTTTAGTGTTACCGGACCCAGCTGTTAATATTCAATTCCTATGAACAGCACTGTAGCTTTAGCCCTTTTAGTAGCCAAGATTATCGCAAGCCACACCCATGGTTGTCAACGCCGTTACGCAGAACCACTCGGCCAATAGCATGGCGCGATACATCCGCGACGGCCAATTGTAGGCTGTGATACAGCCACGCTGCCGCCAAGTGCCTAGCACCTGCAATGCATGGTGCAGGTGCTAGGCACACTCATAATTGTTTTTCATATATACATACATTGTTAATTTCCTCGGTGTTTGATGTGTTGATTCCAAATCTGATACCCGTTTGTGGGGGAAAAAACACTGATAAGGCAAGGGTAATGACACGTTATTTCAGTTGAGAGGGCAACTTCTTTCTAAAGGGCTCATTTGAATGAAATGTGTTATGTGGGCCTTTTACAACCATAAACATGGACCCATTTTACACTATGAATAAGGAAATTTGTAATGTAAACAGCAGTCTTATGTTTATATTTTAGGTCCAATTTCAGTTTCAGGCATAAATTCGTATCATTTGTGGTAAAGATACACATTTTGTCAGAGCACTTTATGAATCAGCACATCAAAAACCTCATAAAATGCCAAATGTATGCATGAAAGAGAAACATGACCTACAGTAAACATTTACCACATTTTTTCACTGAAGTGGTTTGGATTCATTCATAATTTTTCTTTTTCATTTACATGCATTCATTTTGGCACGTAAAGGGACCTGCTTAGGGTTACAGGGGTGACTGCCCCTCCTGCCCCAATTGTGGCACTGCCCTGGTGATAGGGCAGGCAGTATAAGACAGGAGTGCCTACAAGACGGTTAATGTGGTCTTGAAAATGCATATCTGCCCTACAAATAAGAGTCAGATTTGAAATTAGCACATACAAACTTCAAAGAATGCAAAATTTATGCATAAACTAAGTTTGGACATGGAGTAAAAAATACCTAAAATTCTCTTAACTTTGACAAGTTTGACATTACACCAGTATACCCTGATGTCAGATGCAGTGAAGTCCTGACAAATTCATGAAATTGGTGCCAATAAATGTCTGACATGAGGGAAAGTGCACACAAAATACTAAGAATAAAAAGTGAGACATTCAGAAATGTCCATAGTTTTACCATAGTAGAAACATACTGTAATGCATATTGGTGGATATTTAGTTTAAATATTCAAACACAACTTACTACCTAGTAGATAATGAAGGATGTGTTCTTTAGAACATTCTGAATCAGAATGCTGAGGGGAATGATGTAGTAAGACATTCTTTAGATTCCCCATGGGGACTGGCCAGAATATTCCTGTCATTCTGCCGGAACGAGGGGAATGGAAAGAGCAGCCTGAGCTAAGATGGAGGTCCCGGTGGAGTGGTGGATTTGCAGAAGTGCAGTAATAAATGTTTGAATTTATGTTAATTGCTTTATTTGTGTTCAAATCTGTTTGCAAGGGACAGAAACGGTGTGAAAATTGTTTCAACAGATTTGGCATGTTGTAGTATAACATGCCAACAACCGGTACAGCATGTTGGCATGTTGTAGTACAGCATTTGGCATGTTGTAGTACAACAACCGGTACAACTTGTACCGGTGACGCGCTTGCAACAAACACAGCACAAATATTCATAAGAACATTCAGCCTTGGAGGCGGAATTAAGAATTGTATCACAGTGTCACATTCTGATTTGGAATGCTCTAAGAATGCAGCCATAAATATTAACCACCAATGGAAATTTAATGACTGTCAAATTCCATACAAACAAAACCATATCTCTATCACAAAGCACTTTGGAAGATATAACCTGACAAGGCAAGGCAAGGCAGTATGAGAAAGCAGTACAAGACAGTTAAAGTGGTCTTTAAAAACCATTTACACAAACATTTTTTTTGTACCTCAAGAAGAAAAAACAGCTGAACTAGGTTCAATCTAGCACATCATTTCTGCTGGCGTTCCCAAATAACAAATAGGTGGGTAGGTAACAATTTTGTCTTGGAAGTCTTTCATTCTCAATTTTGATGTCTTTTTTATCTGACTCACAGTTTTGTGAGCTATTCTGAAAATGGCAATTCCAGGTCATTTCTGTAACCATTCACTAACAATCCTTAAGCATGTTTTACCATTAAAATCAACACAAATTCGGAAAAAGCAGGGCCTACCGACTACAACTCTGCCACAACTCAATTCAGAGCACAGACACTATATCAGCAACTACCATCTCACAATCGTTATTATCTTGTTTTACACAGCTATACACTATATCTGTTGTATTCCGCTTTTGCACACCTTTTCATAGGAAAATTGAATATTTTATACTAATTCTACACGTCTGATTTCATTAGAACTGCACTCAAAACAGGGAAATTCTCAGTACTTACCTAACAATAATATTTGTATCACCCGTCAATCACCTCTGCTGACTGCAATGACTCCGCCATTACAACTGAAATGTAAACGTGGGCTGTTTGTTGTGTGAAATGTGTCAGATATGTTACCAGTAAGGTCACATCATGGTAGCGGCTGCTGTAAGGCCGACCTTCTGTCTCAAATACAAGTCCTGCGCTCCACCAGGAACGGAGGTTTAGTGAGAGCGTGATAAGGTTTAGTGGTCGACCAGATACATATGACGTCATATGACAGCCTTAGTATCTGACACATTTCTGCGCCCACGTTGTTTGCATTTAATTGTAATGGTGGAGTAATTGCGGCCAGTCGGCTGAAGATATTGACAGGTGATAAAAATAATTATTGTCAGGTAACTGGTAAGTACTGAAAATTTATGTTGAGTGCAATTCTGATGAAATAAGATGTGTAGAATTAGTATACAATATTCAATTTGCCTATATAAAGGTGTGCAAAAGCAGAATATCGCCTATATTTCTATTAACTTAAAATCCGGAATTTCTCCACAAGTTGTCGTTCGGACTCAGACTTCAGAGCTTTTGAGAAGTATTTAACATATCTGTCAGCAAGCATTCCTAATAATTGCATATAATAGGTTACAATATTTAACCTATGTAACATCATTCTTACAAACGTTTGCTGACAAAGATATGTAGAATAGGTACATATCGAAAGCTCTGAGTCTGAACGACTTAACTGATGTGGAGAAAGTCCAGATTTGAATGTAATTCAAACTTATAACTCCACATTAATCATTATGTCTTCCTATATCTCTATTTTTTTAGAACATTGAGGGGACTGAGCAATATATTGAGGTGGTTTAATCCCCTCAATTGAATAGGGAACTACACCCCTGCATGAGTATCTAGGGCCTTGCCCTGCATGGACGTCAAACAGGGTAGGTAGGCCAGGTACCGCATGGCTGTTGTTGTTGGCAAGGTTACTTTACTAATAGTTGTTGGGTTAGGGCAGGGGGGTCCGCTCCGCCTATTTAACATGGGGAAAAAGGGCGACAAATATTAGCAACGTCCGCAGCTTGGTCTTGTTCACGCATCTGCTCATGAGCCAGGTTTTGCTGCCAACAGTTTTTTGGCCAATCAGCGTCTGACACTCTCCACGCTCATTGGTCGACGGCTGATGACGAGGATGAGGGTCAGAATAGCTGAACATCATTTGCTTACGTAACGTTAATTGCATGGCGCCGTGCGGAGGGCATGGGTGTCTAGTATCTTTTCGAGGATTTTTCCTAATTTGAGAAAACGTTGAGAGTTATACAAATGTATATGTGTAAGGTCAATTAATTCTGATGCGATGTAACGCGACGTATTTACTATTTAGAGACCGCACGGGGCGGGAGAGCTCCTGTCACGTACAGCGCCCTGGCGCGTGCGTTGCCAGGCAACTAGAGTTGCAGAATTCTGGTCCCAGCGTCCAGCGCTGGGACCAGACCTGGTCACGGCCGTAACTGAAGCTGTGACTGGCAAGGCCAGCGCCATAGGGTTAGTATTGCAGCGCCGTGACTAAAGCTGTGACTTGCCAGCTCATGCCCTGGCCGTGACTGGGCTGTGACCAAAGATCGCGGATTTTCTGCACTGGTCTCCACGGGCAAAAACACATTGCGTCTCGCCGCGGCACCCACTAGCAGATCCAGGGGGAGGGGGAGGGTATGGCGGCCATGCCCCTCCCCCCGACAAACTTCTAGACAAACCTGAAATCGGCGCAAAATTGACACATTTCCTGATATAGAACAAAATCCAAGCAACTTTTACTAAGGGAAGTTGGTTTTAAATCAGCTATCAATCCATAAGCAAGCGAAATCCGATGAGTTTTCAGAATTGTGTGAGACTTTTTGGAATCCCCCCTCCCCCCAACACCACCGTTCTGGATCCGCCAATGGCGGCGCCTGGTGGGCCGGCGTCGGCTGGAGACGCGGTGAGGGGGCGGGATGGTGTGGTGCGGAGACGCGGGCGGGAAGTGTAATTTTAAACAGTTACTTTGAATTGCTTGAATACATTTGACAATCGACTTATCTAATCAGATTTTCATGAAACTCGTCAAAAAAGATGAGAATATCTTTTTTATGGGTATGCTTTGGCCTTTGCCAAGAGCTGTCAGACGTTATCATCGCAAATTGTCAACTGTTATATCAGCAACTTTGTTTTATTTATCAGGTAAGCCTAGTGCAATTTTTCCTTAGCCATAATATGGGCCGCATGATTTAAATTCAGACTATTTGAGTATTGTATTGTATATGGTGGCTGTCCGGTCTGCCATCGTGAGCCAAAGGACGGTTAACTTTGCCGGCCCAAAATGTAAATAGTTTGAGTCCGATGACAATTTTCTCAACGGCATAAGATAAATCGTTCAATTTGTGACAGATTGTTATCTTAATTGTAACAATAGGTCGGCAAATGAAGAAATCAGGCGACACACACCGGAGGAACGTGCGCGTTGGCGTTTTACGTACGGCGGTCCGGCCGGAATCGCCGGTCAGTGGAATTTGCCGGCCCATAACTTTTTTTAAAAATGGGTTGCATTGCGATTTTCCCAGTCATCCAATACATCGCTTAATTTATGGTATATAGACATCTTAAGTGTAACAATCGGCCGGTAAACTAAGGAACCAAGCTGGAAAAAACGGGGGGAGTACGCGGCCGGCCGGAATCACCGGGCAGCAAACTGTTCCGGCCCATAACTTAAAAAGTTTGGGTCGGATTGCAATTTTTGCAACGGAACCCAATACATCGCTTAATTTGTGGTAGATAGACATCTTAAGTTTAAAAATCAGCCGACAAACAAAGGAACCAAGCGACAAAAAAGCGGGAGGGGTCTACGCGTTAACCCTACGTAGGCGACCGGCCGGCCGGCCGCGAGACCCTCATCCGCGTCACAGCGGCTGCGGGGTCGTTGCAACTAAATTACGAGTTGTCGCCTTTTTTCGGCCGGAGCGGTCTACCTGGTTTACATAGCCTTGGGTTAGGGCACGTAGCTTCGTGGAGGGTACCGCATGGCGCATATCATACTTTTCTATATTACTATATACTCGCAACAACGATAGAGAGTACAAAGATAACTAAAATTGTGTACTATATAATTATCGTGACATAGTCAATATATATACGAATATATATTAATTCACTTACCTTTTTATAAAAAAAACTCCCAATTCCGTACAAACACCCGCACCTTCGCAAATCGCATTACCTGCCAAGAATGTCTTTCTAACTAGGTCTTCCACTAAATAGATACACACGCTTCTTATGACGTCATGGAAACGGGCGCCCGCCATTGGCCAGTCGTTGTGATGGGCACTTGCTAATGTGATAAATGCTGGTTCACGTGCTAGTAAATAATTCGGAAAACCTTAAGAGTTTTTGTGACGACATAAGACAAAAAGATGATAAAGATGTTGTTACTATTTATTTTTGCTGATGTTATGACTAAGGCCGTATATACTGTTATAACAAGAAAACGCTGGAAGAAAAAGGCACAACAAATGATGCCAATATGGCGCACCAGGAAAAATGCTACCAAATTCACAAAAAAATGCACAATGTGGCCCTAAAACCGAAGCTCTAAAAATATTGAATGAAGAGTCACGACAGCCACCAGAGTTCAACAAACGTTTTGCCAAAGTTGTTGAAATATGTTGGATGGCCTAACCAAATTTAGGGCATCACTCACGATGTGGCTGTAAATTTTTCTGTCGACTTTCCCCATTGAACTGCATTGTATAAATTTAGGGCCACAATTTTGGATGGTCTAAATTCAAATATTTGGAATTTCGGGTTTAGGGCAGCGAAATGCTGCCCTAAATGAGAGAAAGACAACCACATATTTTGGAAAGCGTGTTTATCTGGTCTTTAAACCCGAAAAATACTACTAAAAATCTACCTGTTTTGGTATCGGAATCGTTATTAGCTCTGATGAACTCATGCAGGCGAAAATACAGCAAGATTTACATATCATTTGTTTGCTTTATATAAGCAAAGGATACATAGTTGAACAAACATTATTATCAATGATGCTTTTGAAATCAATCAAAAAATATAAACGGTGACTTTCTTAAGCAGGCAGGGAGGGTACCTTTTAACCCTATTTGTAACAGGGGGGGGGGCAGATTCCGCCCCCCCCCCCCTTCATGTTTTTCGCAGATATCTCCAGAACGGCTGGGAGCAGGCCCATGACATTTTGGGACTTTTCATAGAATTGAATACCGCATTCGGAGTCAAAATTTTGAGTTCTTAACCTGAACAGAGGCGGTTCCAGGGTACAGTTTTGGGTGGGTTTGGAGGCGATATTTGGCGATAATACGGAAATGCGATCTTCACGGCTTCTTCGTAACTGCCTCAAGTATGAAGGAGTTACATCGGTTCACGGTGATTGCAACAAGTGCAAATTAGTTGATGTTAATTAAATATCATTAAAATTTCATGGCAGAGGCGGTTTCAGGGGCTTGAAAAGGAGGGGTTTCCAGGAAGTATTCAATGCTTGGCGGGAAGCAAATAGAGCAATGTAAGGAGCATTTACAGTTATCAAGATGTAAAAAATAGCTTCTGCTTCCATTATTTGCATAATTTATTACATATAGAGTTTCAGGGGCGTGTTCAGACACATGGAAAGGGGGGTGACTGGCTTGGTGATGACGATATGCCAGCGATAACGGCGCAATAGACGGTTAGCTTATAATTATATATGCACATATGAGGCCAGGAAAGGGAATAAAGTCATTTTTTGCAGAGGCGCGCTCAGGAATGGAAGAAAGGGGGTCATATTATTGCAAGGAAACTAAGAGGCATGGGCGTACAATGACATAACATACTGTAGTTTGCGGATCAAACGCGCACCACAGGCTACTCTACGAACGATTATAAGATAATAGGCGAGTCCAGGTAGGGTAAAAGGGGGGTAAGCAATGTTAATTGAAGTTGTAAGTGAAATAGTCACTGTTGACTAGTTAGTATCATAATAGCGGATAATATACTTATCAAAAGGTATTGAGCCGCCCCAGTTTGGATCCTGGATACGCCTATTATGAAGTACAACATGCAAAAAGGAACTATCTACGATCAGTAACATATTTATAGTGCTGGGTAGCAACTTGTCTGCGGTTAATATTTTTCCCAATTTTACCCCCCTTTTTCACTAACCTGGTACCGCCTATGGCAAAAAATATGAATTTTAACTGTTTTGCCTAATGTCACAATCACATACCATTTCATTTCTTAAAAAAGAACATCAAAAAATGGTTTTATTACGCATTTACTTCACCCCCATATTGAGTGACCTGCTTACGCCTATGATTTTTGAATTTTCAAACGCCACTGATATATATCAATTTCCAATTCAATATCTATCAATTCGTATTAATTGTGTTAAAATCGGTCGATAAACATGAAGATATGCTGGATCAAAAATACCACTAAAATTTGTGGTTTTTGCCCCCCTGTTGCCCCCTATCAAAAATTTAGATTTTTTTATTATTTAGAAATGTAGATCGTGTTGAGGGGAACCAAACGCCGTTTCATTTTCGAAAATCGGAAGGGTAGATCTCGAGATCTCCGGGGGGGGGGGGGGCGGAATCCGCCCCCCTGTTACAAATAGGGGTAGCCAGGAGCCTGTTGCGAATAGGGTTAAAGGGAATGGGTCACCTTGAAAGTTGTCTTGAAATTTGGCTATACGGGGTGTTTCGAGCTGAAAAAACAATTATGGCATTTGTTTGGACGATAGATGGATATCCATCGAAAAATAGGCATGTTTCTCTTTTCTCCTTCATGGCCATAAACAAAACTTCATGATAATGTATGACGTCATGCATATGGTAGCTTGAATATGGAAACTATTGCACACAATAACGACGGACTCAATATATAAAACTTAAAAACGGAAACAATATATACGCAGGCTGCTTGTAACGTAAACAACAGTTGTGAGGACCCGAAACAAGATTCGCGGACCCGAAACAGACTCTTCTAAAAGGGGCCCCACTAGACACTAGTCCTATGTCGAAATAACTTAGCGTAGCGAGGTAATTCTTTCGCCACAACCCATTTTTCGATCTGCTCTACACAAATGCTATCTCAGTTAAGAACCCCATGTTAAAGGTGAACTATTCCCTTTAACCTCAACAGAGTTAACCGCAGGGAATCTATCTGATTCATTATACGTTGTCCGTCCTCCGCCCACCGTCCATAGTGTGTCATCCGCCACAACTCGGCGCTAATTTCAGTCAGGTGCGCCAAAATTGGCACGCAGGTCCGGTGGTAGGAACCATGGCCGACATTAACATTTGGCATCGATCCGACAGCGGGCTCGGCCGCAGCACGCGCCAAAGGGGTCCGGGCAGGCCTAGGCCGTCTGCGGATGACCAGCACGTGCTCTCCGCTCAGATTGTTCGTTCACAAAACTGAGCGTTCCAAACAAGTTTCAAGTGGAGAACTGTGACGTCAGAGCACAAATACCTAGATAATCTGTCCGGCGAGAGTTCAGTGGGATGATTCTGCATGCATATAGCCGTTTATTTTTGTAAGCTCAGTGACAACTAATGACGAATATGTTTCGTCAACAAAATAATACTTGTGCTTAGTACGGGCGCTTAGTACATGCATCGTTGTGTGCAGTAATGGGACGGATGTTTATAGCTGTTCGTTTCTTCGCTTTTTTTATTGCTCTGCTGTTCAAGTCGCTTTCATGAGATGCTAAGCCAATTTAAGTGTACCAAAGTGTTAAAAGAAACCATGCATTACAAAGAAATCACGTTATCACTGTTGACCTGGAATGATCCGTCAGCGTCAGTGGTGTTGCCCTCTGAAGTAATTATTCGATATCAACAGTGCTACATAGGGAGGAGGTGTTTGTTGACACCGTAGGGGGTGAGTTATTATGTGAATGGTGTTGTGTTGTAGTTTAACCGAACTGTGCTGTTATGCCGCGTCGAGACAGTCTCGGAAGTACGGGAGGCGAGCGCCACCACCCAGCGTCGGCGAGCGTAACCTTGAGCGGCGTGCCACCCAGGGAAAGGCGGAAGCAAATGGAACAAGGGACAGGAATGTGGAAACGGGAATGATGTATGATAACGGGAACGGGATACTGGAACGAATCACAGGACCAGGCACAGGAAGGGACACGGAGACTAGCACGGGCACGGGTACGGGGACGTGAACGTCACCGGAATAGGCACGGAAACGGGCATCGGTACGGGAACGGGGTCCATAAACGGGTACGTCAACAGACGAGAACGAGCACAGGAACAGACGCGGAAACAGACACGGGAACGGAAAACAGGAACTGGACATGTGAATGGCCACGGCAACTGAGCACAGGAACAAGCAGTGAAACGGGGATCGAGAACAGGAGAGGGCACGGGCATGGGAATAGCACGGGGTACAGGATCGGGTTACGGCAGCGAGGTATGGGAACCGGTAGCGCAGATTGGAACAGGATCGTGGACGTCACCAGATACTGAATGACTACCAATTCGCTGGCTGGGTGGCTACGATATTAGCTGGCTATATAAATATATGGCAGTAATTTGTCCTATGCTTAATAAATACCTAAATCGGACCGGTTAATGGGCATCGAAAGTATTGGCTGTCTATATAAATTAGCTGGCGATATAAATTAGCTGGCTACATAAATATGCTGGCTATATAAATATGCTGGCTAAATAAATAAATGGCTATATAAATACACGAGTATATAAATCAATGACTATATAAATAAATGGCTATAGAAATTGCAAGCCTTATTAATTATAACATGTCCGTCCACCGTATGAGTGTCATCTCTGATAACTCTTAATATCTCGGCGCCGGTTTAGGTTATGTGCGCGAGAATTGGCACACAGGTCCGGTGATAAGTTTGCAAAATCACCGTTAAAATTTGGCATCGATCTGACAGCGGGCTCGGCCGCAACACGCGCCAAAGGGGTCGGGGGCAGGCCTAGGCCGTCTGCGGATGACTAGCACGTGCTCTGCGCTCAGATTGTTTGCTCACAAAACTGAGCGTTGCAAACAAATGTCTAGTGCCGAGCTGTGACGTCAGAGAAAACATATCTAGAGCATCTGTCCGGCGGGAGTTCATTGAGATGATTCTGCATGCATATTGCCGTTTTTTTTTCTTCTTCAGCAGTGACAATTAACGGCGAATCTGTTTCGTAAATAACAATACTTTTGCTTAGTACATGTAAAGTTGTATGCAGTGATGTGACGGATGTTTAGTACTGTTCCTGTCTTAATTTTGTCTAGCGCTGCTGTTCAAGTGATTATGATATAATAGGCGAGTACAGGTAGGGTAAGAAGGGGGTTAACCCTATTTGTAACAGACTCCTGGCTACCCCTATTTGTAACAGGGGGGGGGGGCGGATTCCGCCCCCCGGAGATCTCGAGATCTACCCGTCCGATTTTAAAAAATGAAACGGTGTTTGGTTCCCCTCAACATGATATACATTTATAAATAATAAAAAAAATCTAAATTTTTGATAGGGGGGCAACAGGGGGGCAAAAACTACAAATTTTAGTGGTATTTTTGATCCACCATAGCTGTCATGTTTATGAACCGATTTTAACACAACTAATGGGAATCGATATAAATTGAATTGGAAATTGATATATGACGGTGACGTTTGAAAATTCAAAAATCATAGGCGTGTGCAGGTCACTCAATATGGGGGTGAAGTAAATGCGTAATAAAATAATTTTTTGATGTTGTTTTTTTGATACATGAAATGGTATGTGATTGTGACATTAGACAAAACAGTTATAAATAAGATTTTTTTGCCATAGGCGGTACCAGGTTAGTGAAAAAGGGAGGTCAAATTGGAAAACAATATTAACCGCAGACAAGTTGCTACCCAGCACTATAAATATGTTACTGATCGTGGATAGTTCCTTTTTGCATGTTGTACTAAATCATAGGCGTATCCAGGATACAAACTGGGGCGGCGAAAGACCTTTTGATAAGTATATTATCCGCTATTATGATACTAACTAGTCAACAGTGACTATTTCACTTACAACTTCAATTAACATTGCTTACCCCCCTTTTCACCCTACCTGGACTCGCCTAATATCTTATAATCGTTCATAGAGTACCTTGTGGTGCGTTTTTCATCCGAAAACAGCAGTATGTTATGTCATTGTACGCCCATGCCTCTTAGTTTCCTTGCAATAATATGACCCCCTTTCTTCCATTCCTGAGCGCGCCTCTGCAAAAAATGACTTTATTCCCTTTTCTGGCCTCATATGTGCATATATCATTATAAGGTAGCCATCTATTGCGCCGTTATCGCTGGCATATCGTCATCACCATGCCAGTCACCCCCTTTTCATGTGCCTGAACACGCCTCTGAAACTCTATATGTAATAAATTATGCAAATAATGGAAGCAGAAACTATCTTTTACATCTTGATAGCTATAAATGCCCCTTATATTGCTATATTGGCTTCCCGCCAAACATTGAATACTTCCTGGAAACCCCCCTTTTTCAAGCCCCTGAAACCGCCTCTGACATGCAATTTTTATGATATTTCATTAACATCAACTAATTTTCACTTGTTGCAATCACCCTAAACCGATGTAACCCCTTCATACTTGAGGCAGTTACGAAGAAACCGTGAAGATCGCATTTCCGAATTATCGCCAAATGTCGCCTCCGAACCCACCCAAAACCGTGCCCTGGAACCGCCCCTGTTCAAGTTAAGAATACAATTTTTTTACTCCAAATGCGTTATTCAATTCTATGAAAATTCCCAAAATTTCATGGGCCTGCTCCCAGCCGTTTTGGAGATATCTGCGAAAAACATGAGGGGGGGGGGGGCGGAATCCGCCCCCCCCTGTTACAAATAGGGTTAAGCAATGTGAATTGAAGTTGTAAGTGAAATAGTCACTGTTGACTAGTTAGTATCATAATAGCGGATAATATACTTATCAAAAGCTCTTGCGCCTCTCCAGTTTCGATCCTGGATGCACCTATGATGAAGTACAATATGTAAAAAGGAACTATTTACTATCATTAACTTATTTATTGTGCTGGGTAGCAACTTGCCTGCGGTTACAATTTTTTCCTATTTTACCTCCCTTTTTCACTAACCTGGTACCACCTATGGGGAAAATATGATTTATAACTGTTGTATCTAATGTCACAATAACATACCATTTCATTTATCAAAAACAATATAAAAAATAGTTTTATTCCGCATTTACTTCACCCCCATATTGAGTGACCTGCACACGCCTATGATTCTTGAATTTTCAAAAGTCACCGCCATATTTCAATCTCCAATTCAATCTATATAGATTACCATTGGTTGTGTTAAAATCGCTTGATAAACATGACAGCTGTGTTGGATCACATATACCACTAAAATTTGTAGTTTTGCCCCCTGTTGCTTCCCTATCAAAAATGTCGATGTTTTTATTTTTTAGAAATGTAGATCGTGTTACGGGAACCAAACGCCGTTTAATTTGTGAAAATCGGACGAATAGATCTCGAGATATCTGGGGGGGGGGGGGGGATCCGCCCCCTGTTACAAATAGGGGTAGCCAGGAGTCTGTTACAAATAGGGTTAAGTTAAGTTGAATGGCTTCGTCAGAAGAAATATGGGATTTTTCCTGTGGTGTACAATGTCGATACTTTTCTGATGTTACCATATGCTGCCATACTGTGCATAGCGCGGCACACTGATAGGTACCTTAGTCAAAGATTACCAAATTGCATAGAAAGTGACGCTTCTGTACCTACCAACCAAGTTTAAGTTAAGCACATACACAGGCAAATCAGAGGAAAATGTCATACACTGGGGTATATTGATATTTAAAGCACCACAGCATGACACATCAGACACTGCACCAGCAGATTCAAGGGGTAGAAGACCACATACTCTGATGATGATGATGATGATGATGATGACGATTGGGGTTTACGGGCGCCACAGCTACCAATGTTATTTGGCACCCATGCTCTGAAGTACACCTGATACTTGACCCGATACGTCAAATCAAGAGCCTGATGTCAACACTTGCACATATTTACACTGGATAAGCCAGAAGGTTATGTAAACTTAGTAGGCAGACTACTGATTTGGTAAGGACAATAGCCATTCGACCTTGAACTTGGCTGACCACCGGATGACGTCACTGGCGGTAGCCGGCTCCTTCGTCGGCGCCGTGCTCACGCAAAAAAAAAGCAGTCAGCCACCAGTTACAGCTCGCTGTTTCGTACGGCCAGGGATTCACGAAGACGGGCGTGGTGAATTTTCAGAGCCCATTAATTCCTAGCACATGCTAAATTGTATGATTCTGCCCAAGTGAATTGCCGGATATGCCATGAAACGCGCCGTGACATGCCGTGACTCTGCCTCCAGTGACGTCATATCAAGCTTCTGGCTCAAACGTGGCGGCTATAGCGGTGTCACCCCCTTCGAGCCGCAGTCCGCCCACAAATCTTGCGCAACACAAATCACTATCGCCCCGCTGAACGGCCTCTGTTCTGTACTCCTCAAAAGATGCATACCCGAACGGAGACAGAACGGCGACACACTACCATTCTGTCTCCGTTGTAATTGAACAGCGTGTGGCGTTCACGTGCCGTTTCCCAGCCGCCAGGCTGCGCACAGTGCTCATTATCGTTGATATTGTGCATGTTTTGTTCCGTGAACAAACGAACTCGTGATCGCCTGCTTAAATATTTTATTGAGCTGCAGGATTATTTAGAACTGCAGGAATATTTTAGAGCTGCAGGATTAACCGAAGATTGGTTTCCTCATTGGAATAATGTACTATTCTTTAGAATTGTGTTTTCCATTGGGAAACTTAATTATATCCAGGTGCGAATATCATGCCATAAGTTATCATTTGCAAAGGTGTAGTACCTACTTGTCTGTCTAAGATTTGTCACTGATTACTCCACCGATGGCTATAGATTTGTCACCGATTAGAATGGCAGAACGGTAACATTTCCAGCCCTGAGTTATAACTCATTTTTTTTGGGGGGAAATGCCATTATTTCCCTTTAATAGTCATCGACGAGCACCTTCTGGCGCCGTATTTACCAACTATAACGCATGATAGCTTTGCGTCCATTATGTATAGCATGTTCACAACCATTTACATTTGATTAATTTACGCCTTCCCAAGAGGATAACGGTGTATGAAATGAGCTCTATGACGTAAGTAAGGCCTCGGATAATTTCGATGCAAGAAATGCGACAGGGTACATGCATGCAATGTTAATCCAATAATTCATAGGTACAACAAGAACTCTGCAACAAAGCAATAAATGTTAAAATGCTCGAACTTGCTATGCGACAAAAGATTGGACGACTGGGACGCTGAATTAAATATTTATAAATAACAGAAACGCACTTATTCCCATCATCATTTCCTGTGTCAAGTAAGGTCAGGCTAGACCGTCTCTCTGTCAGGTGATGCTAGGTCAGGAGTATTCTGTGTCAGTTCAGGCCAGTTTAGTTCGTCAGTTCAGGCCAGTTTAGTTCGTCTTCTCCGTCAGGTGGTGCCAGGTCAGGAATATTATGTGTCAGTTCAGGCCAGTTTAGTTCGTCAGTTCAGGCCAGTTTAGTTCGTCTTCTCCGTCAGGTGGTGCCAGGTCAGGAATATTATGTGTCAGTTCAGGCCAGTTTAGTTCGTCAGTTCAGGCCAGTTTAGTTCGTCTTCTCCGTCAGGTGGTGCCAGGTCAGGAATATTATGTGTCAGTTCAGGCCAGTTTAGTTCGTCAGTTCAGGCCAGTTTAGTTCGTCTTCTCCGTCAGGTGGTGCCAGGTCAGGAATATTATGTGTCAGTTCAGGCCAGTTTAGTTCGTCAGTTCAGGCCAGTTTAGTTCGTCTTCTCCGTCAGGTGGTGCCAGGTCAGGAATATTATGTGTCAGTTCAGGCCAGTTTAGTTCGTCAGTTCAGGCCAGTTTAGTTCGTCTTCTCCGTCAGGTGGTGCCAGGTCAGGAATATTATGTGTCAGTTCAGGCCAGTTTAGTTCGTCAGTTCAGGCCAGTTTAGTTCGTCTTCTCCGTCAGGTGGTGCCAGGTCAGGTCGTCTCCTGTCAGACCAGTTGAGGTCAGGCCCTCTTCAGTATCAGGTCAGGTCAGGTCCTCTTCGGTGTCAGATCAGGTCAGGTCTTCTTCAGTGTCAGATCAGGTCAGGTCAGGCCCTCTTCAGTGTCAGATCAGATCAGGTCAGTTTTTTTTTGTTTCAGGTCAGGTCAGGCCAGGACAGGTCACTTTCAGTGTCATGGCAGGTCAGGTCAGGCGCTCTTAAGTGTCAGATCAGGTCAGATCAGGCCCTCTTCAGTGCCAGGTCAGATAAGATCAGACCAGGCCTTCTTCAGTGTCAGATCAGATCAGGTCAGGCCCTCTTCAGTGTCAGATTGGGTGAGGTCAGGCCCTATTCAGTGTCAGATCAGATCAGGCCCTATTCAGTGTCAGGTCAGGTCAGGTCAGGCCCTGTTCAGTGTCAGATCAGGTCAGGCCAGGTCCTATTCAGTATCAGATCAGGTCAGGCCAGGTCAGGCCCTCTTCAGTGTCAGGTCAGGTCAGGTCAGACTCTCTTCAGTGTCAGATCAGGTTAGGCCACATCAGACCAGGTCAGGCCCTCTTCAATGTCAGGTCAGGTCAGGTCAGGTCCTCTTCAGTGTCAGATCAGGTCAGACCAGGTCAGGTCAGGCGAGGCCCTCTTCAGTGTCAGATCAGGTCAGGCCAGGCCTTCTTCAGTGTCAGGTCAGGTCAGGTCAGGCCCTCTCCAGTGTCAGATCAGGTCAGGTCAGGCCCTCTTCAGTGTCAGATCATGTCAGGCCAGACCCTCTTCAGAGTCAGATCAGGTGAGGTTAGGCCCTCTTCAGTGTCAGATCAGGTCAGGTAAGGTCCTCTTCAGTGTCAGGTCAGATCAGGTCAAGCCCTATTCAGTGTCAGATCAGGTCAGGCCAGGCCCTCTTCGGTGTCAGATGACGTCAGACTTGAGACGTCTGCATATCGTCTGTCAAATCCAGTGCCAGCTGCTCTATCCAGACCGAGTATACGATCTCCCACTCTGGGCCCGGCTCCGATTGGTCCTCTGGCGTTCCTGCTGACAAACCGAACACAGGGTCACACAGCAGACCCTCTGGCTGACCAACATAACGCAGGGTCACATGGCGAAACCCTAGACTGCACAGATACGGACACAGACAAATCCAGAGACAAAACTACAACTAACATCCATTCCACCCTCCCCCCAAAATGGTAAACAAGTCTCCCATTCTGACCACTTTCGATCTTGCTGCGATTGTTTGTGTACGGTTTTTGCAAGAAATTGTCGGATACGCAACTTCAGATGAGGCAGACATCGAACACAGGGTCAAATAGTAAAGCCATAAACGATGCAGCGACGGAACCATGTGTCATTCAACTCGACAGCCCAGGCAATAGATAGCAGTCATATCGACAACATCGTGGTTTAAGTGGAAACCACGTTCCAATTATGAGGTCTGTGAATCGGGTGAGCAATAACCAAAAAAGGAGACAGCTCCTATTTCGCTAATATAAGCTGCATTTTCAGAAGGTTGATCTCCGCAAAGCGACCAAACACCTTACGGCTGCAGCGATCTCGCTTGTGAGCATATGGCACATGTCACACTTCTGGTGCACCATCATACGGTGTTTGTACAAAGTTTCTGCTGTTGGCATAGCACAAACACAGCCTCTGTGAGTCGCTGAGTCATGCCATCAGTCGTTTTATGTGCGCCATCAGTCGTATATACAATTTTAACAGAAGATTTGATGCACCATAAGGTACCGTAAGTTTTACTTCGATATCTGTCATAGTTTTCAAGTTATTGAGAAAATCCGGGAAGGAGGGGGGGGGGGGGGGGGGTAAAATTTACCCCCCCCCCCCAGCGCCGCGCGGGTTAACCCTCACCCTACGGGGGAGGTCTGACAGGCCCCACCCCTAAGGTTTTTCTTGAATACATTTTTACACATAAAGCACATCTTGCTGAAATTGGTTGTAGTTGAGTTTGCAACAATTGTACGTATGCTGTAAAACTTTAATTGGAATTGGTGAAGTAGTTTGGGAGATAATCATGTTTCGATGACGTCATGTTGGTGGAAAAACGATAAATATTTGAAAAATGGTAGAACACAGAGTTTTAAAGGAAATTGTAAACGCCGTTCACCAAAGATATACAATGGTATTTTCTTTAAAATGGCAATCTCGGATTTCCAAAAGTTTGGGTTTTTGACCCCTAAAATAAAGCATTTTTTTCATCCCCACAAAATCACAATTTTCGAAGATGTTAAAAAAACCGGAACGCATGTGAGAGAACTGGGTATAGACAATATCCATACCAAATTTCAAACAATATCTTTATTTTTGACCGAGTAGTGGCTCCCTAAGTGTAAGAAACTGATGACGTCATTTTTTAATAACATTTTTTGACTTTTTTTTACAAGAAATGAACACACCTTTTCTGTATTTGAAAGCTAAGACTGGTCTAGGAACATGCCTTTTTATTTAAATTTATCAATTTCGAATTTTGAGGTGTTCCAAAGAGCAAAATCGCTGTTCTGGACGTGGTAAATCCGAGGTCATTCACATGACCTGCAAGGTTATCCGTTGACCTGAAACCTACAAATTCCATATTGTTAGATTCATCTCATGACAGGCAATATGCTGGTTTTTACCGCATTGCTCTAAGTTGCTTAGTTTGGAAGTTAACAAGGGGGCCTTCCAGGCCCACCCCGTAGGGCGAAGGTGAAAAAAGCTCCCGTAGGGCACCCTCGCCCTAAGGGTGGGGGGGGGGGGGGGGGGCTGATAGCCCCCCCTGAGGTTTTTCTTGAATAACTTTTTATACATGCGGCACATCTTGCTGGCATTTTTGGTAGCTGAGTTTACAATAATGATACGTATGATGTAAAAAATACATAAATTGGTTGAGAAGTTTGGGAGATGATCATGTTTTGATG